>JACSYO010000796.1:577500-605000 GCA_016806645.1 Ophiodon elongatus
TTGCGTGAGGAAAGCCTACTGATGGCCCGATGCACCAGTATCCCTTTCAGACAATCTTTAATAACACTCTTTAATTTCACAGGCAGTGCGATTCATATCGGAGATTGGTGGTTGTGATTAAGGATAGTCGCACTTGCGGGTCTTAATTATGTGCTACGTATTCACATGTTGTATCTTGTTTGAATTTGTTTTTCAGGATAAAAATGACCCATTTCATCCAGAAGTCATACATTCATGATTAATAAAGCTTTGGTCAAGGAGGAGTCCGGGTCACCCAGGTTCTACATGGATACTAGCAGTAGGTGATTTCCATCCCCCATTTCAAAATGAGCAAAATGCATCCCCCCACCATGCCCCGTAGCAGAGGGGTTGTTCTGATGAGTATGTTGGTCTAATGCGCCTCACTCCATCCTTTATCTGACTGAGGTTTGTGCAAGTTACAAGCCTCCAAATCGCCTCCTGCCCATACCTAACCAAACCTTAACGGGGCTACATGAGATATTCAGAGCACAACAAAGAGGCTCACATGCACTAACATGCACTGAAAGGTCATGTGAGGCCATTCTTTACTCAGTTAGACCTTACTCAACTGTATCTTTACATAGCAAACAGTTGCTTGCTGCTATATTAATGCCCTGATTTTTGAATTTATCATTTTTGATAAACTCAAAGTTGTAAAATACTGGTTAGTGTTTGTTTGTCCTTGTTGAGATATGATCAACCTTTACAAGTACAAGGAACTTGCGTCACCTCCTGAGCAGTGCCCAAATGAAACAGTTGAGACAAAAGGAAAACCTGTCAATAAAGGCTATATGTTGTGTTTTTACGTTACGACTGAGGAAAAGTTCTGTGGGTGTCAAGGGACAGCTGTGAAGATGGAAGCACTGTCCCTAATTCACTCGATTTGAATCTTAACCCTGAACCTGGATCCTGTTTCCACTAATCCTTTAAATATGTCTACACCTAATTATTATCACTGTGGGAAATGTCTCCTTATTGTTGTGATCAAATTTTATTCTATTTGCTTGCACACTAACATACGATGTGTATCGCTCCCGTGACATCATGAACATGGAAGTAATTAACAAGTCTGATGAGGTAGTGAGTGATGATGATGACCTGGCATACATGGCATATGAGCTCCATCACCTGAGTTCTACCCTCCCAAAGTCATGATTATTCAGAAGTGCTGCTTGTTTGTTTACTTGAGGAGGCCCGGAAAGAGCGGCGTTACGATAAGGGAGAAAAACTACAGCTCGTAGTGCACAGTCAGGAGCACAGACACGTCTATAAAGTGAAAGAAGCACTGCACTGTCGGAATATGACAGCCAATCCATCAGGGAAATGGAGGCTGTGTCTAAAACGCCAAGGAGAGAGTGCATGGACGTTTTATAAATAGTACCGCCTTTTAAAGGAAATTGGAAGTTGTCAGACACATGCCATCTGCATTTTTTTGCAAATATCTCCAATAGAGGCACTCTTTAAACATGACTGAAGCATCATAACATATAAAGTGGCAGAGCTGAAAGCCTATATGGGAGCGATTGGATCTCCCGCTGCACTGAGAGCGGCCTATTCATGGCTCAGTAACACAACGTCAAGGGCTAATGAATAGAGTTTCCATGACATCTATTAACCTTGCTTATACTTATGCTGTGTATGTGTTTCTGTGACTGAGTGTGTGTGTTACTGTGTTTTGTGAACATCTATCTTCATGAGGACAGCTGACAAAAATCCTCGACTCTGATTTTTCTCCTCAGAAGAGGGCCAGTTAACCTCATGGCCGAACATGAGGTCGGTAGGTCTTTAACATAGTTTGCAGAGTCTGATGAGCCTGTTCAAGAGCTACCTGGGACTGGGGATGATACATGGTACATGGACTGTACCTGTACATCTCTTTTTTAGTCGTCACTCAAAGCGCTTTAACGCTACATGTCATCATTCATCCATTCACACCCATTTAAACACTGATGGCAGAGGCTACCATGCAAGGCGCCTCCTCTAACTAACCATTTATACCCATTCATAGCAATTTGGGGTTAAGTGTCTTGCCCAACGACACATCGACATGGACTAGCTGAGCCGAGGATCGAACCGCCGATCCTCTGATTGGTTGCTTTGGCAACCCAAACTGAGAAAAGAAACCTAGCCTAATGTTTCTTAAAGGGACAGCTTCAGGGAAACGGGTAGTAACATCCATTTCTCGTCAACAAAAACGCATCACTTTTCATAGATTTAGGCAAAGGACCCACACAATCTATGACCACTCTAGCAAAAGGCCCTTCTACCCAGGCACAGGGGTCCCTTGAGCTACAGGGACTTTCTGATTAGGTCTCCCTACCAACTGACAATTGTGATAGGAGCACAAAAATCGTTCACATCTTGATAGAGTTTTATGCCAGTAAAAGTGTTTCCTAATGCCTAAGTGGCCAGCTAACTGTACCCAACAGTCCAAACGTAGCACTTACGATAACACTGCGATAACGTGCTCAGTCCCATAGATATCTCTGCAACCCAACATAAAGATGTTTTTGACAACAACACTGTAGCCTCTTCACATTCTGTTAATAATGTTTGCTCATTTTTTAAATGTTTCAAACAAAAATTCTGGCTAGATTTAACATATTGCACCATTTCACATCATACTTAGTATGAACAGTACTTGGTGGTCGATTTCGAACCCCAGTCCTAGTCCTGTTTTAATCTAGACAATAAAAACTACCTAGAGTTATCTCTGCACTCTACGTACAGAAATGAAAGTTATTAGTCCTGTCATTCTGATTCTGGTAAATCTGAGTCCGGACTGACTTTAAGTACATTTTTAAGTCAATGATACTACAATCCCTTGAAATAATGCTAGTTGTCCCATCCATTGGAATCCTCTTCCACAGGGACTCCTGAAGGAGCCATATCAACTCTGAGCAACCACTGTATTAAAAAGAAACAAATAAAAACATTTCCTTTCATCTTCATCAAATTGCATGAACAGATTGATTTTACTGAAAGCTAGAAAATGATACTTCTTAAAATATAATTTGTTCAGCACGCCTCAGAAGTAATTGCTTACCAGTCAACATTTTATTGCAACACATCGGCATGCACTGCTAGCCGGGTAGTAATACGATTCACTTTCTCCAGATCTAGAATGGAATGTAAAGGCAGTCTCATGAAAGATAAATGAAGAATATGGTGTCACATGATTTACACCATATGAATAGATAGATATTCCAATTTAAATGCAAAATCTTGAAGTGGAGGGAGGCTGTACGTGTAGATCAACACAGACATTTTGGTACATTTTACCTCAGGATTCATAAATAACATCCAATGCAATTACTCCTCTTCAAATGAGGTTTTAAACCTTACTTGTCATGGTGCGTCCTGATAGTAATGTTTTTATTTCCTAAACCCAGTGTTATTCTTGCTCTCGATGTAATTGCTTCTGTCCTCTGGCTCATCAAGCTGACTGATATCTGTGGTAGGACACTTTCTCAGCGCTCTGCACTGAGCCTGCAGTCTTTTCCACCGCTCTTCTAAAGTTGCAACCATCCAGTTTTATCATGTGCCGCATTTCATTCCACCCCTCAGCGTAATGGCTTGAGGGTAATTTTCAATGTGTACAGTATGTTTGTGCACCTCATTTGTCTCCTTTAAATGACTCAAGCCTCTCTGTGCTTTCAAATCACAATATACTAAATAAACAGTTGAGTCCATGTGTGATCATTTAGGATATGATTTTCAAATTCAAACTCTTAAATACGTCATTAAAACATTATCATAAAGGCACATCTTCACCTCCTGCACAACTCCACCAGTCTCTTATTCTAAATCAATGAGTGTACAGCTTCATTGACACCGTTTCATTTTAATTTGGTTTTGATATTTCATTACCACCCATGAAACTATCCTCCGTTTGACAGAATTTCAATTCCTCCAACATTGTATTGTTTGGATCGTCCGTCTAAGTACAAAGCCAATAGGGCTGAAGAGAGCATGCACTGCTTTTCTCCCAAAAATGGCTTTTACATACTGCAGACAAACTTGATGCAAATACATATTTGCCATCTGTATTATGTTCACTGGACAAAAATGTTTTCAGTCCAGCTAGGGTTTGGAGAGCACAGCACATAAAACATAGGAAGGTGTACAAAGAGCAAGATCTTAACACTGGAGTCTGGCTTTTGGCTCCTAACACACTTTGGTAGGTTTGGGGGAATTGTTGGTGGGTGATACTGAAAAAAGATTTGTCCAGTTACTGAATGACAATAACAACTTCCTGTATGTTTTTGTAGTTGTATATTTTATTTCAAGTGCCCGGACCACATAGACCACATATGTACAGTAGTGCATTCCGAGGAAGGTAAACAGCAGCAACAAAAACAATTCTCTGGGCAGATTATATGGCCGACATCGTCACATTCAATATTAAACATGAGAAAAAAACCATTGTCCATCAACTTTGACTGATGTTTCAGCACCAAGCACCATGATGTAAACACAGAGTCCACCTCCTCTCATCCAACCAGAGTCCTGATCTCTGTGCAGCTTGATCCTGGACCACAATGGATCCAGATCTGAAGATGTGGGCTCAACGGTCACCGACCTCCCGCTGCTTTCATCCATCTTATTTTCCTGCAACTGAACATCAGACAGCCAGTAGCATGCTGGGTAGTGGAGTAGCCTGAGGTCCTAGCTGGGTTAGCTTAGCTTCCATCTGGCCTCTCCTCTCTGGGGCAGTCTGGTCCGGCAGGTCTGGCTGGTGGGTCGGCCGTGGGCGGTGATCGTCTCAACGTCCGCTGCACTCAATCCCCACGCTTCCTTTTCAGATGTTGATGAATGTATTCTTTCATATTCACACACACACACACACACACACGCACGCACACACACACACACGCACACACACACACGCACACACACACACGCACACACACACACACACACACACACACACACACACACACACACGAAAAAACATCAAATTAAGACAAACAAAGGCAGTGAAATCCCTGGGACCTACCGGCCGCAGCATTTGCATGACTGCTGTTACCGACACAGAGCCTGATCAAATATTTTTAAAGAGAAAATAACTGAACTGCTGTATCTTTAACATGCAATTCTTAATATATTTACATTCTAACTCCATACGATGCTTAGCCAAGTGGAGGTCAGAAACACATCGTGTGGATTCAACATGTCATCTGACCTAATGTTTAGAAGTGCAGCCTTTACTTTACTGCTCTATATCTAGTTGTACTCCTCAGGACTTGTATGAACTGGGATCTACTTGGTAAAATGTTGTAATTCAGAGAGTGGAATTCTGTTAAAGGTTACACCTGGCCTCACTAACATTATCACATTGACCAATGTAATATCAGACCCTCCATTTGTCACATTCCCTCCAACACTATCTGGCTGCATCACAGGCTCCGTGTTGATCAAATCAGGGCAGGAGAGAAAATGATGAAAATGCTGATAGTGATGATGACAATGATGGCCACTGTGATATCCCCAAAGTGTTTTGATGCAAGCTGATAAAAAACTACCTCTTTCCAGCACAATGCAGAGCCATTTGTCATCAAGCAAGGACAGTTGTAATCATCCCTTTTGCTTGCCTACACCATCAGTCTTCCCCTTTCCATGTATCAGGATCAATCTAAGCTCATTTATTTTAATCGTCTCTCATTTTCTAAACTGGCAAAGTCAGTGGAGGACAATAGAAACAAAGCTCATTTTTGAAAATGAGCCAAAGTATGTTTTTTTCCAATGCAACAGCATCATTTGAAAGGAACTTTCCAGTTTCTTCATGGATCCCAAAGAAAGTCTGAATCAGTAAGAGCATGACTTCTCAAAAGAAGAAAAAAAATGTTTTCAAGAAGAAAAAATTGCAGCAAATTACAAACAAAATAGGAAATGAATTAGGGGAAATTAATTATAGCCACTTTCAGCACTCAAGATAATCTAATCGGAACCAATTTAGGCAATTTTAGTACCAAGCTGTTCCAACCATATACACAGAATGAAAGGGTCTGTTGCGTTCTCATAAACGATACACAATCGTATCGTCAACAATAACAACTGAAAATAAACAATATTTTCAAAACAGATGTTACAATATAAAATATATACATAAATGAATATAAATAAATAAACACCACTATCCTCAAAACACCAAGTGAGGGACTTTCTTTTGGAAGAATGCAGTTCAGTCCTTCCAGTAGACTTTTACACACTTTGGTAATCTATGACAAGGAGCACTGAAGCTTTTCTGGTTCTCAGGTGGAATAACCTTACTGAGACCCTTAAAGTAAACCTTCAGGCCCAGGTCTCAGCCTAACTCCATGCACTGTATACTAGCAAAGCAGGAGGCATTGATATCATTTTTTTCTAATGTGAATTTAACAATATAGATTAGTCCTAAACGGTCAACTCTATGTTAGTATTGTCCTTTCAAGGTTCAGGGCTGACTGACAGCAGATAACACAACACTTGATGACGCGTTAAGCCATTTTCAACCCAAAGAATGTCAATATTAACATCAAAGTACAGTCATGTTATTTAGAGTATAGCTCAAAAACATGTTTGTGTGTGCAGTACCTCTTTAATTTAGTTTTTTATTTTTCCCTTAATGTATCACTGGTTTCATTCTACTGTCCACCATACCGTTACCAAATTTAACAGATGTTCTTACAATGTATACTCTTTTGGGGGACAAACATGTTTTGGTTCTTTTTGTCATTGTTTGTAACAGTTTTTTTTGGAATGCTTTACAATTGGTCTTAATTTGAGATGATACTTAGAAAGCTGCAATAATGTGGTGTCATTGGTCCCTGTTCTGGGTTCAGCTCTCAGGCTTACACAGTAAAGGAGGGCTGTCTTTGTGAATGCTTATGCTGTACATATGTGTGTTTCTAAAAACAGAAAGAATTACATGCATATATACCAATGCAGCATTTCATCTATAAAATAATGTAAACTCCATTATTAAATAACATGATTATTTAATAATTTTTCATTTCATTTTCAACACCATCCTGTGGCGTTCCTCCTCATCTGTCCCATACGCGTCCCCATGGCAACATCCTCCGGTCGTCTATACGTCACAGCGGCTGTTTCCCATTGTCCACATAACATGCTGCTAAAAGGAGAGCCGCCTTGTTCCTTGTAGTAAATACGAACTACAAAGTGAGTGCTGCTTTCCCACGTTGTCGTTTCCCTCTACGATTCAGCACGATGTCGTTTAGTTGGATTTAACAACGCGTTTTGTTGCCTCGAACTCCTAGTTATCAGCTAGCCGGCTAAGCTAGCCCAGCTGTGCTTTGTGACTAGCACCTGGTTTTGCTAACAATGCTAATGCTAATTTGCTCTCCGTGCAGTTTTGCCTCTTTGCTCGGTCTGTTATCGTTCTGCCAGCCGGACGCTCTCACGCTTTTCTCTCACACGAGTATCTGCGTGGAGCCGACGGAGCGGTCTGTGTGTGACAATGCCGTAATATGACGCGAGCGACCACAGCTAATGCTAGCCACCGTTAGCTGCTCCGCTTGGCAGACGAGGATGCGTGCTGACAGGCTCTCGCAACGGACCGTGTCCGCGAGGCGTTATTGTGCGCGCGGAGACGTGTTAGCCGAGAGAAAAGCCGCGTGAACAACCAAAGAGCGCCACTTTGCTGCGGCGCGCTTTGTTTGCTAACACTACGCTAACAGACAGCGCAGTGTCCGCGGAGTCGAGCGGACTTCAGCACCAGTCGTCTGCGGCTTTAAAGCGTCGGGCTGAATCCCATCGACTCGTGTGTCGCGGTTCTGCTTTCGCTGCTCTCCCTTCGTCACCGTGGTCCGTTTGAAGGTGCGCACAATGTCAACAAACATCAGTCGTGGGGCCTTTTTCCTCCAAGAAGGAGCAAAACCAGAACCAACTCAAATCTGAAACGTGGGCTTGACGTAGCGAGAGCTCCTGTGCGTTTTAGTCTGCGGACCAGCGGCACATGTTTAGCTATAAAGACGTTTTATTCAGCAACCCCGACATGGAACTGAGTATGGAACGTGCTTCTTAAGTGGCGAGGTAGTTCACCTCAGAGGAGGATTGGGCAGCAGGCTGAGTTACCTGTCCTGGTGAACCTGAAGACCAAGACAAGTAGTGATGCTGAGGTCCATGGCCAGTACCCCATCTGGTTTTACTGTCATATATGGCTTGTTGGTAGTGGCTCCTGATCACTACTGCTGTTCCACTGACACATGGCGCTTAGAAACAATACAGCGTTCCACTCGTGCTCCACTGGCAAACACTGGTCCCACTGGCCCGTACTGGTTCTTACTGACATGCCACTACTGATTAGGGTCCAGCCCGCTGTGGGCCACTCATAAAGGTTCAGCTGGCAGACGCCGACGTGTACTGATGGAGTGTCTCTCTGGTTTTAGTGTGAGCAGCTCTGACGGGTTGTGCCGCTGAGCGTGTTCCATGCCGGTAGGGATCGTTGATGGTGCAAACGATGCTGAGGAAGTTAAAGAAAGAATGCTCCCTGCTCCCCTCACACATGCATCTCCGCTACAGCCTTTCTACATGAAGCGCGTCACTCGCCCCGTGTGTCTTTAAAAAGTAAAGCTTACTTCTACATAAACACTTTGTGGTTGAAGTATTCCTTTTGTGATGAAACTGTGACATGTCTACATGTTGTGTGTGTTCACGCCTCGCAGTTAGAGTTTCAGCCGGGATACTTCACACATTTCCTGTCTTTAGTTTTTTGGTTCAGGTTCATCTGGCTCTTTGTCAGTTGATCCATTTGCTCGTTGGTTTGTGACGTCGACGGCGTCAAACATCTGAATTGGCTTCACCGTCGTCTCTAACACGATGCCTGTGCCCACGCGAGTTAACACACCAACTCATGTGCAGGGTTGTCTGGTTCCAGTTCTGACTGTAAACGCAATTCTTATACATCACTAATGCTACTAATATTGCAAATGTATTTATTTTCGGGTGCGCGTGTTGCTGTTTGTTGTCCCTATTTTATTTTACATGTGAGAAAACCAAAGGCCAAGAAGGCAAACTAGGAGTTACCTGTCCGTCATCGCTCCGTGCCACAAAGTAAAGTGTGGATTCAAATGAAAGCACAGCCTGATCACACATGTGACATCTCTCGAGGGTCGTGGAAAAGCAGTCTGGCACATGTCCCTCGATCTGGAGGGCCAACCATTGTCTCTACTTTTCAAGCTTGGTGCTTGAACACCGAGTTCAGCTAGATTGCTCTGCAACATATCCCAGGCTGCCGTGAAACGTTTGTGTCGGATAAATTAAAGTCCTCATTCAGCTTATTTGATTAATCTCTATACATTTTACACAAAGGCATAATGTTGATGAAGTTTCAAAAATAAATAAAAAAATGACACACAGTTTTTCAAATGATTTCCATCTAAATGGACCATCACAACACACGCCGGCCAAACTCAGCCCTAACCCGATGCTTTTAGCTATATTTGGTCCCGTATGATTTTGATAGGGCTCTGCATGCATATATTTATAGAGGAGGACAGAACTGATATTCCTCTTATTAATCTCCCTTTGACAGTGTTTTCATATCATCACCCATCCGATGCGTTGGTGCTGTATCTCCTTATAATGTGTGGGAGTGATCATCTTTAGGCAACACTTTGATAACAGGTTTCATGGGGTGGAGATTTCTCCATCTCCCGGCTCTCAAACTTTGCTTCCTTGTGTTTCAGTGGACCGCAGTCTGAAGCGCCGGCAGGTGAAGCCCCTCGCTGCCTCCCTCTTAGATGCCTTGGATTATGACAGCTCAGATGACAGCGACTTTGAAGTGGGAGATGCTTCAGGTAAGCACAGCCTTTTTGTAATGTTTAGCAGTCTTATGTAATATTTCATAATTAAAAAGCTAAAAAAAATAAAAAGATTCACAAAGGTAGGATATGTTGCAAGCCTACTAAAGTTTCCATGATTGTGTACAACCCCCAGGATCGGACGGCACGGGCAACAACAGCGATGAGGAAGGGTCCAAAGCGAGCGCCGCGGCTTCAGGAAGCGATGAGGACAATGACGCCGGCTCTGCAGACGACGGCATCGATGAAGAGGAGGCCAAAGCCCTGGCTGCTGACGACAACCTAACAGAGGATGAAGAGAAGACCAAACAGCAGGCCTCCTCGGACAGCTCCACCAAAGACACCCCTGCAACCACCCCACCCAAAGGCCGACGCAAGAGCAAGAAGGCGCCCGAGACTGAGACTAAGCCCGAGACTAAGCCCGAGACTAAGCCCGAGACTAAGCCCGAGACCAAGCCCGAGACCAAGCCCGAGACCAAGCCCGAGCCGGAGGCTGAGGCCGAGCCCGCTGCAGGGGCCGGCACTGAATCTACCTCGACGTCCGGGTCTGGCGGTGCGAACACAGAGGAGTCTCAGGCCGAGCCCAAGAAATGGAATTTCCGCAGGAACCGCCCCCTTCTGGACTTCACCACGATGGAGGAACTGAACGAGATGGACGACTACGACAGCGAGGACGACAACGACTGGAGACCCACGGCGGGGAAGAAGAAGGGCAAAGCAGCCGCTCAGAAAGGAGGGCCTGATGAGGAGGACGGGGGCAGTGCTAGTGAGGATGATGATGATGACGACGACGACGACAACGAGGACGACGACGACGATGATGACGATGAAGACGATGACAAGGAGGAAGGCGACGGTGACAAAATCAACAACAACAACAACACCAGCAGTGACAGTGACAAAGATGTGAAAGATGTGAAGAAGCCCAAGAAGAAGACGAAGAGCACCAACGCTTTTGATGAAGAGCTGACTAACGACAGCATGTCCCAGGGAAAAGGCAATGAGGTGAGCGCCACTCTCTGTCTACCTAACACGTGTTGCATATAGTAATCACATCCTATTACTTGCAACTTATTTTCATAAAGAATTAACGTCACAAGTATATCATTGGCTATTCTATCAAGATATCAGCCAGACGGGCTGAGACGCGACACAGCGCAGCACACACAGATTACTAGCTCGTCGCTAGTAGAGCGCCAGCAATTAGTAATCGTCTGTTACTATTTAGATAATGGTTTTTCGCGTCATGTCAGGACGTTTTTGGGATTCCACATCATGGATGGGAAAATGTGAGGAAAAGCTGAGGCTGTTCTCTGACTTTGTAAAATGCAGCTGCCTCCCAGTAACGTTAGCTGGGGAGGCAGCGGAGCCACGGTTCATTCTACAGTGTGAGAAAATGGGTTTGTCAATGAAGATCAGAGAAGATCAGTCCAGAAAGATTTTCCACTATTTAGTTTTGGGCTGTACCGAATAGTTGGAAGCTCCGACTTCAATCATTATTTAAACGCTGCGCATTAGGATAGGATTTTATCACATCAGATTTTATCAGTACCACTTCTCTTGTCGATATTCCTCATCGGTTCGGTTCTTTATCGCTACTTTTTATCTTTTTATTTTCATTACTAAATATTTGCTTTTTAATGTATTATTTACAAAAAGAATGAATTCAGAACAGGATTAGAATTTATATTTGAAATATAACTAAATGTTGTTTCTACAACAGCAAAGTCACTATATGAACTTGATAATATTTCACTGGAAACAAATCGAACATGTCAATAAAATAAATTATATTTCTGAGAAGAGTCTAAAGAATTAAATTAAATTGGTTGAAATGTATTGAAAAAAAATGTATGTAATTATTTACAGGCATGTTTTTGTCTGCTTCAATCCATATTCATTGGCGTTTAGCCTTTCAAAAATATTTGAAAGGCTAAACTTGCGCATATTTGGTGCGCAAGTTATAAAGAAAGTAGATTTAATAAAATCAAAAACTAACTTATTTATTAATCTGATGAATCACTTTACTCAACTTAAGGATTTTGTTGGTTATTTCATAAAATTTGACAACAGCTATATTAAAAACAATCTCGATAGAACTTCGAATGCAAAAAACGATTTTTGGTACATCCCTAAGAATTTAGCTGGAAAGTGTTAGTAGTTGCTAAATTGTATTTGTTGCGTGTTGTAGTCGTTATGGTATGATAGTGATTTAAGTCATAATTGTTCAATTTGACATGGTTTTGGTTCTTGTGAACCCGACTTGGTGCTCGGAGTCAACGGGCTGACTGAGAGCTGCTACACACTGCAGGCCTCAGCCTTGTACATGTTGTGTAACCACTGCGGATGAATGAGGTATTTGGCCTGCACATTGGCTACTTGCTTTGTACGGGGCTCCATAATACCAAACAACAATATGAGTCACTAAGTCACCATATAATCCAATGAGAGGTTCAGATGGTATCAGCGTGATTCCAGGAGAATTTCTGCCTTTTGTTCTAATCGACTTAGCACAGTGTCCATGAGCATTGTATACGGGATTTACTGACAGTCAGTTACTGGACCAGAGGAGGAGGGGCCGTTGATAAGTGGCTTTACTGTGTCTCTGTTTCCTGACTCCCCAGGATGCCTTGCTGGACCGGTCCCAAACCTGGAGTGCTCAGCACATCCTCATCTGCTGCGTCTGTCTGGGAGACAACAGCGAGGACGCCGATGAGATCATCCAGTGTGACAACTGTGGGGTGACTGTGCACGAAGGTAGGCGGCTGAGTTTGCACCAATAGAGAAGTGTGTCCAGGTATTTGTCATCTCGTTTGCATTGGTCCTGTCCCCGACGTTCATCGTTAGTGCTGAGCATGCCAGGTGGCTCAATGTGACGCCGGTCATTTTCACTAGACGTATGGTAATGGAGGGGAGGTTCCTACATGTTGGTCCTGGGAAATGGGACAGTGTATAATTTGATGATGTACAGATTGCAAAATTCTCATATCTTTGATTTTGAGCTCCATAAATAACAGACAGTAGGGCTGTACCCAAATCTTGAATCGTCAAAACAACCTTGTTTTATTAAGTTATGTGCTAACACGTTGCACTGCGTTGCCATCTTTCCCTTCACTTAGAAGTGTTTCCAACTTCTGAGTTCATTTAGAAAAGAAATGCCCATTCAGAAACCCTGAGAGGCAAATGCAAATACAAAACTGTGATTATGACCGAAAAACTGTGAAAACAATGTTTTGCAAATGTAATGAAATATTGAGCACTGAATACAGACATTCCTTGGGTTACACATCAGCCCATGTTCACCTGCCTGTCATCTCATCACTCATGAAACACACAACATAACATCACACACACTCACACTCGTGACACCGTCCACCATCACTGTGATCGGCTGAGCTGTATGTTGGATTATCTCAGACAGTCTAACACACCCTCTTATGACACACACACACACACACACACACACACATCTCTCTCTCACTCTCACTCTCTCACACACACACACACACACACACACACACGCTGTTGGGTGGGAACCGTCCTAATCACCAACTCTCCATAGGCAGACAGGAGATATTAGGAGCAGGTCTTAACTTTATCTTGTTCATTGGGTTGCTTGATATTTTCTTCCTCTGAGACACGTTTAATCTCCCTGAAAAAGACACAGAAGGGAGACTAAGTGGTTTGCAGGAGAGGCTTGAGAGCGAGGAGGCAGTGGCAGCACTTGCGGCCAGTTTCCTATCTCCCTCTCCAAGGACATGAAGGGTCTGGGGCAGTAAAATACGGAACTTCATTCTGGCAAACCGTGTTTGAGTGCATGTGTACTTGTGCTCACAGTGGATAGATCTATTGTGCTATTAGAGGTTTAATTCAGTGGCTCAGCTGTTTGTTTTTTTGTCAAGACATATGATGTTATCCTTGAGATTTACAGCACAGAACCGAGCAACTTAGCGATTTGCCAATTGCTCTGCACATTTCCCAAGAGAAGTCTGGAGACTGATCTCTCACGTTGGATGGCTGTGTGTCTGCTCTCTCCGGTGGAGCTTTCACCAATGTTTCCCCGCTCCATCCCTTTCGTGCAAAAGTGCAGAGGCTCCTTCAAAAACCGACTAACGTTAGATGAGGTGCATGTTGTTATCGTTATGTTGTCGGGTTCCCTGCTAGCGTTGGGTTTGAATCTGAATTATTGCCAAATAGGCGCTTTTGCTTTTTTGGCTTTGACACCAAAGGTTCCGTTGGTCTTGCCGGTTAACTCTCCTTACTCTGGTGACGTGACGAGTGAAGACTGTCTGCTGCCACTCTGCTGCTGCTGTACCTATTTTACAAATTAGAGTTTTTTTTAACTTGATGAACGTGGGCGCTGATGCGTGAAAATTAACTAAATTGGTTTTATTTCTATGAAAAAATGTAAAACGATGGTGAGGGTGGTGGGCAAGTAATTTACCCGGTGAATGCCGTAACCCTGATAACACCGACTACCGTGGCAAGCCTAGTCCTGCTAGAGTCACCCAAGGAAAAGTTTCTGATGGGGCGAAGAGTAATCTAGAAAGAATTCACCGGGTGAATGACTTGCCCACCACCCTCACCATCGTGGTGGAAAAGAGAAGAGCAAATCTATTTCAGGAGGATTCTGTGTACTCACCATCACTATAAAGTACTTATTGTGTAGTACTACTAATGCTCCCTTCGGGTAACTAATGACTTACTGATGAATGCAAGTGGTGGTATGGGCTCTGTTACTAGAACATGTGAACATAAGGCTGCACAATCAATCAAAATGTTTATCAAAATCACAATATGGCCAACAACATTTTAGATTCCATATTGTCATTCTGCAGAGATGTCCTGGCCTACACATCATATTATTCTTTGTTTGTTACAGATCCCCACACAAATCACACCATAATTAATGTTTTTTTTCATGTAAAAATGTATGTAATTTCGCAAATCATATCTTTAAAAATTGCTATATCCTAGAAAATAGACAAGTCTGTTTTTTCAAAGGAAATCATATTTATTGGTTAAAATTTAGTTCAAAGTACCTCAAGGGTAACTTTTGGGCCCCATTTCATTTTTGCTATGTATGCCTCCACTCGGCAATATACTGTATTCCCTGCAATGGCATATTCTGTAGAGTAAATTATTAATGGATCTACAGAAAAATAATGCTAAAATAATCCTGCCCTACATTTAAGAATCAGTATATTGACGGCTTTATTTCTTTTATTTGAGTACTTGGCGAGCTGGATAAGTGATGGTCCTGATGCTGGAGGTGAAGGTGTGCGCATAACACTCATTTTTAGAGATCACAAAGTACCTTGTTCAAGGTCAGGAAAAGGTCAAACTCGGGAGGACTTTGAGGCAGAGTCACACGAGTCGGTCTCGCTGCTCGACTTCCCGGCTCCTCTTTGTTCTGTCCGGACGCCACCACTGGCTCTCGGGCCAGAAGAGAGGCTGACATGAAAGGTAGGCACACGACCTGGGCGACAGATCAAAGGCTGGAAGGAGCAGACGTCCACAAAGCGAGCGTCTACCCTGAGCTCAGAGAGGAGTCCTGTTCTTCCAGCCTGCCTTTTGATTGTCACACACCATACAGGCCGACATCATTACCATACCACAAGATTTCCCTTTTCTTTTATTTGCCTTTGACTCTAAATGCCAAAGAAGGCCCTTTTGTCACATATTCATGTGTTAAGCTTCTGGTTTTCTTTTAATTCAGTCGTCTGAACATCCAGAACCTTTATTTTGACATTTAAGTGCAACACATTTCTCCCGTCTATGATGGGTTACTGTAGAAAAGGTAAATGTTTTTTGTGATCAAATTTCTTTGATTTTTTAGATATGCAATAAAAAAAAAACACAACAACAACAAGTGCCATTGAAGGACAGGACATGAATGGATATGCAGTGTGCATGCGTACACACATATATACATACCTAAAGCTACATTTACAAAAATAAAATGAAAAACATAACACATACATATATACACCCATACACAGTATATATATATATATATATACATACATACATACATACATAAATATGCACATACGCACATACGCACAAGCATACACATGTCTACATTTATACATATACACACACATACATACATTAATACACACCCTCATATACCCATTCATATACATATAGTGCTAAATACCCCCCCAACCCCCCGTCCCACTATTGGCGATGCCCACCCCCCTCATACATCTCCAAATATTATACAAGGGAATGTATTATACTATGCTCCAATTACATAAATTGTTGGATTTTGTTTAAAGCCGTAGACCAGGATAGGATAGTTTTTTCTTTGGCACCATGTATTCTGGCTATTGAAAGTTCCATGTTCACAACATCCAGATAGCTTGCTAACCACTGGGGTTTCGTAAGCGTATGTGGGGGACTCCAACGCATTGATAACATTGTTTTTGTGGCTGTTAGGCCGGCTAATAAGATGCGTTTTTGAAGCTGTGATACTTCCATTGCGGAAAAGTCATTTAGAAGCAGCACAGTAGGGGTGCATGGAACTACATAGTTTAGAATCTTTGCCAAGAAAAAACATACCATTTTCCAAAAAAGAGTTACATCTTTACAAAACCAAAACATATGCATGAAAGAGCCAACGCGTCCTTCTGTACAAAGGGTACATATTGATGATGTAGTTATTTTCATTAATAAGCTCTTTCGAGGTGTATAATAGGTTCGATGTAAAATATTTAGATGAATCTGCTGATGGTTGGGATTTTTTGAGGTTTCAGTTATACCTTTCCAAATATAATCCCAATCCAGTAGCACATTCTCAGTCATGTATTCGAGGTCTTTTGCCCAGACCTGTTCAATATGTAAGGGTTTGTAAGAAGATACAGAAAAGAATGAGTACAATTTTGATACTAATCCCTTGGTTTGGTGTCGAGTGTTAATAATAGAATGCAGGTGATGTGATCCCAGAGGATCATTCCATGGTACCCCATATGCTTTACGTGATGCTCTTAGTTGCAGGTATAGAAAGAATGATGAGCCAGGTATGTCATAGGTAGTACGTATATCATTTAATTACCTCAATCCATTCTCATTGAAGATATCTGCTAGTTTGTGTATCTTTTTGCTTGACCATGTTGATGAGGAAAATGGGACTCCACCGGTAAGTAATATAAAATTATTAAAGATTGGGGTGTCGAGATGCCATTTGAGATTTGTTTTGGTCTGTTTTTCAGCCATACGCCATGTTGATAATACCATCCTCTTCTGATCCAGTGAAAGTGATGTTGACTTTTATACTCAAATGTGAGTTCAATGTACCATAAATATAGTTATTGCCACAAATGTCATGCTCAACTCATTTATGCTGGCACCTTATTTGTTCAGTTTGATACTAAGAAAAATTCCGTCTGATGTTTTATAATTTTGTCATGGTCAAGAAATCCCATGGAAAAACACAAACCAACCACGTGTCTCTTAATACTTCCCCGAGCTGAGGCTGTTCCACTGAAGCCTTAAACATCTGTGAAACATCTTAAAACATCAACAAATATTCTATATAACAAATATATAGTTTCATTTAGCACAGAGGAATAACTTGAGTGGTCTCTTTGGCACTGAGGGATATAATAATCCATCTTAACTGAAGATGATTTTGAGCTCATATATATTTATTTATTTTTGCTATTTAAAAAAAAATTAAAAAAACATGTTACAATTTACATCTAAACTAATTTATAACTACCAATCATCAACCAGTTGTGATATTTTATTTTGACTAGGGTTGGTGATGAAGCATTGATTTGTTAAATTTGACTGAATTTGACCCCCCGTCACCTTTACCATAGACCCATTTTAGGCGACGGTGATACTTAGGGGGAGATAGTGCGTCAGCAGTATTTGCAGATGAGGTGCATCTCATCTGCATGAAATCATAGCATTTTTCCGCATTTGGCATTACTGCTCAGAATCCCCTTTTTATTGATATAGAGCATCAGCTTTCCAGTCATACCCAATTGCAAATGCAATTTCAAGACCCCAGTATGCAGAAAAGATTTTCTTTTAAGAATAGGTTAAAATATGACATGTAAACTACTGCTTGCTTTTTGCCCCAAATCGCATTAAATTAGCATAAAGGTGGCATGTCTGTAATGGAGAGACCTTTTGGTACCCATACAACCCATTTCATTCCCATGTATTCGTTTAAATTTAGCCCAGCTTCAGAGCGTGTTTTAGCCTCCTTTCCAACAGGTTAGCATGTATTTCTTCTCGTTTCATATGCTAACAGTTCCTTCCCTTTAGCTCTAAAGTGAGCCTGCTACAAGCTCTGCATGACTGTAAAGTCGGCCTACAGGAGTCGAAGAGGTTGGTGTTGTTGCCTCCAGAGCAGCTTCAGTGCTCCTCATAGACTCCTAGACGTCTCCGAAAGGGAGAAAGGGGCGAGAATATAAAAGATATTCCCTCATTTATTGTTTTCCATGATGATGATGATGGTGGTGGTGGTGGTGGAGGAGAAGAGTGCTGTTGAACATGTTACCCCACAATGTCCCCGAGGTTGAGAGAGATGTGGTGACGACGAAGGCCGTAACATAGGATTCACATCATTTCAGTGACCATTGTGCCCTGTATGGAAACGTCTGCATTCATTATCTTTCTCCACTCATTCATTCACATTTTTCTCTTGATTGGTCACTCATTCATTTGTATTATATGGAAAGTAGATGGATAGATGGTTACTAGTAGACTGCTGCCAGCTGCGATATGTTGTCCGAATAGCAGTTGGCGTTTTCATTTATGTGAGGTCCTCATCACTTTTCTTTACTTCCCATGGGAACACCAATACATTGCCTTTACTGTCTTTCTATTAATTCTCACTGCTGGATGCAACCACACCAAGGTGGCTTTTGTCGAAGGCAAGCAAACAGTTCTTTCTGTTAAATCTCAATACAGTTTAAAGTACTATTCCTGGTTCAGTCAACTCTACCTTGCCCCTTTTTTTTTCTTGCCAAGCTCGTCATTCCTGACAAGGATAATCTTTCCTTCAGGGATTATGAAGATATCCAGTAGTCATCACTTTTTGTCAGCTTAGCTCATATTAGCCAGCAACCCGTGGCTTAACAGTCTGAGTTTTGTATCTCAGTTCAAAAGGAACACCGAAGATTTGTGCCACGGTTCAGCCATAAGTCGGTTAAACCAGCATGGTGGTCGTTCACAACCCCCAGTTCCACAGTTCAAAGCCCAATCAGAAAGGATGAAGCGGCCAACTGTTGCCAAAGTTACTCCAGTAATACCTCTTTCTTTAAGAAAATAAACGTTGTGTAGAAATATATTGGAGCTGGCAGGATTTAGCCTTCTGTCCTTGCCACCTGCTGTGGAGGAAAATGGAGGTAGAAAAATAGGTAGTAGTTACGTTCACATCTTGGGTAGTTGGATTCAAAGTAGTTTGCCCATTTTGAAGGTCAGGACAAGTGACTTAATTACACCAGTGTAATAATCAGAAGCTTGACTGGTGTATCCTGCCTCTGAAACAAAACCCAGTGGCCTGTAAAAACTTAAGATACACCCCGCCAGCGTCTGAAAAACGGAATTCAAAATTAGTGATTCACTGTGACACACAGCAAAGGTCTCGCAATCAGAAAAGGACATGCACCCACCAAACAAAGTATAGAGCTGAATAAACAAGCCCCAGTGTTTGCTTTCGATGGGCGCCCGACTCCCCAGTGTGGCACACAGTGACGGGCATGCAGAACATTGAGCTTTTGATTTGTGAGTCTTTCCCATTGCTCAAAAAGCCTGAAGGCTGGTTGACTGAATTAGGAGTTAGAGTGTTATCTCCCCAGCGGAGGCAAAGTACTGATTGCTGCCCTCATTGGTAGTGAAGAGCACGTCTGCCTGGTGTAATAGCTGCCATAGAAACCACATCAGCCAAGTAATTGTTTAGGCAACCTCAGAAAATTAAGAGGACAACATTAAAATTCTTTCGCTTGGCTTCTTCGTGCTTCTCTCGGGCTCTTTTTTATATCAAATGTTCAATTTGTGGTGCTGCAGAGTCCCAGTAGATTGACAGCTTTGAAACCAGGGTAAACCAGGTCTATTTAGTGTTTTTAATTTCATACTTTTTGTCTTCGGCTTGGTTCCCAGGGTGTTACAATAGAAAACCACAGGGTTACATGTACTTTACAAGTGTCCAATAATTTGAGCCAATTGAAGACAGGACATGCAGTATAGCTATGTAGTATTTCTGGGTTGTCCCTACATGTTGTAGCAGCTGGCTAAGGAAAGCTCATTCCTTCTGTACTTTTGGTTTTCAACACAAAGCTGGAGGTAAATGATTGTCCAACGGAGACTATTTTTACCTTCCATTGCTTTGTGTTGTTACTTCTGTTGTTGGGGAAAGGCAAAACTAACCTATGGCAGATCAAGCTGGAGATCCATGTCATCTCTTTCCATTTGGGCTCCATGATTGATGGATTATGCCTTTCAATTGCAAGGGTTTCTTGAATATTTAATTTCCAGAGAGAGGAAACTTGCAGATGAATATTACTAGTTTATAATTGTTACAAATAATGTTCTTGCTCCATGCAAAATATATATGAGACAAAATTATTACAACAAAATGGGTTTTGTACTATTTCTAATATTTCTTGCACTTATATGTTTCTTATCTGAATTCCATTTTTATTACCACCTAGTTCTTATTTTTGTCGATTTGGTCATCGTTTCTCCTTCGTACTCGGCATGTTAATTGCTCAGAGCTAAGATATTACCAACAATTCAGGTGCATTCATTATCAGTTTTCCTCAGAATAAAGGGGTTTTGATATTCTAGATAAACCCTGAGCTTGTATACAACCCTCCTTCCCTGTCTAACTTAATTTTAGCCATATCGTTACATTTACAAATCTCAGCAATTAACCCGGTGATTACAATGATGTCAAAAGCAATACAAAATGGCCATTTGAGCCATTGTCAACCATGAAATGACAATTGTTATAAATTTGGTAAGAGATGTCTATTAACACCAGCATTGATGTGTTTCATGACAGTACAGTCACATCATTTAGTTTATAGCCTTAGAAGCAGGTTTAAGTGTGCCTACTCTTTAATTTATAAACTCTCCTCTACTCATCCAGTGGTCTCATGTCTTCTGATGATCCAAAGGATCAAGTCTAATAAAATAGACCTTATGATGTCATAGTGATGTGATCAGAGTTCCCTCTATTTGGGTCTACAGAGCGCTACAGGGATAACGTAGGTTTTTGTCGGCCAACCCGGAAGTTAGCCTCGCACTGGTTACCTCAACAAAAAGCCAATGGGATATTTCCATTGAATTTTGGATTATTACAGAAAATAATCTCTGTGGAGAACAAACGTTTTTGATGCTTCCACGTTTTGTTCAGCAAGATAATCTCCACAAATGAACACCACTTTGATGTTTTTAGAAGTGTAAATATAATCACCAAAAGTAAGAAGGAAAGGCGGACCAGTGTTCAAGTGATGACGTTAAGTCTCATTTAGCCTTTTTTAAGACGTGTAAACGCTATTTACTGATGTATTTTATGTTGTAAAACAAGACTTTAAAATCTCTCCAGCTTGTGTTAACCACAGACCCATTTCAGACTTCTAACCAAAAAGCCTTTAAACAAACTCCCTGACTTTGAGACGAGGTAAAAGTGCTGACTAATTTCCGGGTTTTAGGACTCATTCCTGCGGCGCTCTTTGGACGACACATTTATAACAGGACGCTGCTTTACATGAGCTCCAGGAGTTTTGCTTTTTTACCAGGTAGGTAGGGTCTCATGAGAAATGGGTTTTGGAGCTTGACCCATTCAAGGGGCTATAGGTCAGGTTCCCTTAACCTCTGCTGCTTTATATTTGAGCACTATTTTTAAACTCTAATCTCCTTTAAGTCCCACAGTTTAGAATACTAAATCATTGGTGTAATCATTGGTCCAATAATTACTGCAAATAACAGCATAAATGGAGTGATTACAATATCATTTTTTTAATTTTTAAACATGTTTAGAAGTAATAAACTTCATAGATAACATTAAATAAATCATTTATTTAGACCCACAAAATGAGATCATGAGGTTTCCGATGCAGCCACTGAAAGGTATGAGGATCAGGCCTGCGTTTCCTCTGCTTCTCAGTGGACGCAGTCGCACTATAATATAATGAATAGAGCCACACCGACAATCCTCCTGTGTTTCCAGGATGTTACGGCGTGGACGGCGAGAGCGACTCCATCATGAGCTCTGCCTCAGAGAATTCAACGGAGCCGTGGTTCTGTGACGCCTGCAAGAACGGAGTGACTCCCAGCTGTGAGCTGTGCCCCAACCAGGACGGCATCTTCAAGGAGACGGACGCCGGGAGGTGGGACACAAGAACACGTTGAGCCGCTGGTCAGCTGCCATTTACTGAGGCAGCGGGTGGAACACGTTCAGGGAGAAATAATGCCCAATGACCTCAGCTGCTTGAAATGCTGAAGGCAATATATACACAAGCTCAATTCTACATACAGTATACTCAGCAGTGGAGAGAAAAGGAGGTTGGATTAAGGAGGCGGGAGAGAGAACTGGCAGAGGAACGAGAGAAGAGGATGGAGGGAAGAGAAGAGATAGAGAAAGGAAAGGAGTGAGAGAAAAGAGTGTGTTATGTGAAGCGTGGAGACTTCAGCCACGTTATCGCTGATAGTGCTCCTCAGCCAGGCTGCACCCGAATTTACTACTTCACTAGAGCATGAAAAACACAGCAAATTAAACTGTGAAGCGGTTGCTTGCTAGAGATGGATATCTTTATATTGGACTTCGGATTCTCTTCCCTAAAGTCCGCATTTGAAATTGTGTCACACCAAACCACAGCTAGAGTCTGGGGCCACATAAATCTATGAATCCATTTCTTTTTGAAGTGTCTGAGCAACTCACTGCAGCCATTTTCATGATATGAAGTTTCTTATTGTCTGCACTAATCCACTCTACTAAATGCAAAAATAACCACAGCCATAGATTTTAATCAATGTGATGGCGTTGCTTGAAATCAGTGCCCGGAAATCAATACATTTTAAATGTCACCTTTTTAAAAGTAGGACAGGGCAAGGTTTTCATACTAATGTGTTTTATTTATTTTTTCTGTTGATCTACAACAAACCCGTCTGATTTTCTTCCTCTTCATCTTTAGATGGGTGCATGTGGTCTGTGCACTTTACGTTCCCGGCGTAGCATTTGGAGACATCGATAAACTACGACCAGTGACGCTCACAGAGATGAATTATTCAAAATACGGGGCCAAGGCAAGTACTCTTTTTACATATTTATGCAGGTGGGATTATACAGTCGTGTTCATGTCACATGTTTCGCATCTTGCGGGGGCACCTTTGTTTTTGATTCGTGTATCATGATTAGTTATTGGCCACTAGAACTAGAAAATGTACATTTCATGAAGGATATTTAGGATGCTCACTTCCAATAGAAAATCTCAGAGAATGTTTTAAAATATGAATTCAAGGCATTGCATGAGTTGAAGTTCTGGCTGAAGTGCTGGAGGAGTTTGATTACTGAAAGGGTTTCAAGAGTCAGTTAAAGTGTAGCTTTAAAGGAGGTACGGTGTCGGTTGACGTGGAAATAATGAAAGTGATTAGACAGCAGGGATCTGAAGGCTCAGGTATAGGAGCCCATTTCCCATAAAAAGAAAGATCATGCAAGTCATTATATATATATATATATGTATATATAGTCAATATTTTGAGATATTAGGTTGGTATTTTGAGAAATTCTATTTTCACTAAGTCATTATTTTGAGTTTCTTGTTATTTTGAGACACTATGTCATTATATTGAGAAAAGTCACTGGTTTGAGAATGTTTCTCGTTACTTTGAGATACAAAGTCATCATTTTAAGAAAGTTTTCATTATAATGACCTACACGATCATATCATCACATTGACAGAAATTGGCTTCCATACTCAGGTGAAGCGGAAGTGCTAAAACCACTTCAAATCCCTAAACGCAGTTGAACTCTTGTTTGAAGATGAGATTACGTTGAACTGTCAGGTGCAGAGTAAAAGATGAAAGCAGTTGAAATGTCAGTTTGTTTGTGAGCCCTTGAAATGTCGGTTGAAGTAGAAGAGCTGGAGATAGGTGTGTTTGTCACAAATAGTTGAAGTGTCCATTTTGACAGTAGTTGATATGTCAGTAATAGGAGTAGTAGGACTTTCTCACAGAAGACATTTGGACTGGTCAGTGTAGGAAAATGCCCGGTATTACTAATAACTAATAATGGCCCTGTTCATTTTAAGTGTGAGTGGCAGTGAGCCAGCATGCACAATGTCTGAACCCTGAAATCAAAGCAGCTAAAATGGAATTCAGCCATCATTCATTTCATTAGTTCCATCTGTGCTCTTCTTCCTGTGTCCAGTCCACTTGCTGTGGAAAAGGCCTTTAGCTAAATGAAGTGGTGGTAAAGCAACCCATGTGGTGGTGGGCTAACAGACGCTGCAGCTCCAACCTGAAGTCTCCCTGTTGTCTTCTGGTGCATTTAGGAGTGCAGTTTCTGTGAGGACGCACGCTTCGCCCGGACCGGTGTGTGCATCAGCTGTGATGCAGGAATGTGTCGCTCCTATTTCCATGTCACATGTGCACAGAGGGAGGGGCTCCTGTCTGAGGCTGCAGCAGAGGAGGTGAGTGCTCACAACAATTGACATTTTAGGTAATGTGCTGCTAGGCAACTGTTAGGGTTAGCAACCGGATTGAAGCAATGTTCAAAGAGTTGAGGTGTTATGAGGCAGGCACAAAACACCAAACACAAGTAAAGACCAGCACTGTAAATCCCTGTGTTCTCATCACACCGCACGGTCAGGGTTAAGGACATTAATTACCATATTTACAATTTACGTATGACTTACAGTTTAAATACGACTTTCGGGTTTACAAAACTAGAAAGATGTCTTTTTTCTTTGTATGATCAACTAAACAAATGTATTAGCACATTGAGACTAAAGGAGATGGGGCTGTACCGAATAGTTCAAATAACATAACATAACGTTGACATTGAAATTCTAAAACAAATTTGAATGCGGTGAAGTCTCTTTTTTTTTTGCATGTTTGATCCATAGTTTTTAAACCTGGTATTTGTGCACAGTTGAAGAGAAAGATCAGGCTACACTGATATTTTATTAGTATTATACAATTTGTAGAATTAGATTCCAGTGTTAGCTGCGTAGGATTGTTTCCAGCTCGTGTGATCCATACATGCCCAATAAATCAAGCCACCAGAAACATTTTGAGTTCCAACAAAATAATATGACACTGCTGATTCTGTCCCCAGCACTGGCCTGTCCTGTCCATCAAAACATCAGTCAGCAGCATTAGCTTCTAGCCCATAAGCTAGGCAGCATGATTCAATTTCAATTCAATTTATTTTGTATAGCCCAAAATCACAAATGACAAATTTGCCCCAGAGGGCTTTATGCAAACGCTCCACTGTATCTTCTCTGACGCCCTACAGTGACTCTAAAGGCAGAGCAAAGCTTTGCTAATAAATAAGACCTGATCTCGAGGTCAAGTTTGAGCTAACCAGCTGGGAATATGCTAACACAAAGCTCACCAAGCTAGTTGGCTAGCTAACTCAGTCAGCTCAGAAATGTTGCTGTGTCTCTATAGAGAGTATGTATCCGGCTTGTCTTACCATACCGCCACCCGTCTGTCCATAGCGTTCTCGTGGACTCGATATCTAAGAAACTCCTTGAGGGGATTTCAAAACATCTACGTGGACTGAAGGATGAACGGATTAGAAATTGGAGGTCATAGCGCACGGTGAACTCAATGATTTGCACAATAAGCATCCAGAAAAGTGCCTCCCCACTGCAAATCACTTAATCCATTCAATCGCACAAAAAGGCTTCTGTCAACATGCTGATGTCATCCACGGCAACTAGTTGGGTTAAGTGGTTCCACGAGGCCAGCAGCTGGAAAAAGTGCTCCTGCTTTTTGTAACGTTCCTCCTGTGACAGTGAGGAACGAAGGGGACTGGGTTTAAAATGTCAGCGTAGTAAAAGCTGTAAACAACAATGTTCCCGTTCATTACCTGTTGTTAACTGTTGATGCCTGCGCGTGTTTCTGCCTCCTCAGGATATTGCCGACCCGTTTTTTGCGTACTGCAAACAGCACGCTGACCGCTTTGACAGGAAGTGGAAAAGGAAGAATTATCTGGCCTTACAGTCGTACTGTAAAGTCTCCCTGCAGGAGAGAGAGAAACAGCTGACTCCTGAAGCCCAGGTACTGTTGATTCATTCATGTCACATGAACAACGTTTAAACCTGAGCATGTGTGTTTGTACCGCTATCCAGATGTGCTCGTATGACTTCACAAAGAAGATGAGGAGAATATCCCATTGTTTGGACAATCTGCTGATGTTTACTTCCTCAGCGGAGTGGTGAAGACTCGGCCTGGATTATGATTATGATTATGATTAGGTTTAGTGCAGGAATATAATGAGTTCAGTGGTATACAGTTGTATGTGAAGATGTGTACATCCCGCCGCAGGCCCGAATCACTACCCGCCTGCAGCAGTACAGGGCAAAGGCAGAGCTGTCCAGGAACACTCGGCCTCAGGCGTGGGTGCCCCGGGAGAAGCTGCCGCGACCCCTGACCTCTAGTGCCTCGGCCATCAGGAAGCTGATGAGGAAAGCGGAGCTGATGGGCATCAGCACCGACATTTTCCCCGTGGACACGTCCGACGCCAACGCCAGCCTGGACGGACGCAGGAAGCACAAGCAGCCCGCCCTCACAGCAGACTTCGTCAACTACTACCTAGGTGAGGACCCTCGTGCTCCAGTCACTAAAACTGTTGGTTCCTCTCAGACAGCAGAAATATAACAACAACAAAAGACTAGTAATGGTAGTGGAGAGTATTTCCAGATGCTAGGTATCTGATCTGAGTTTTAGAATCAGCTGAGAACCGTTAACCATTTCCCTGCCATTCTTACTTCACCAATGATTCTGGTGAAAGGTTCTGTAGGAGGGCTGCATGATGTATTGTTCCAATAGTCAAACCGCCTGTATTCAAAAAGCAGCAGCTTTTCCTTTCCTCCTCCGTTCTCCTTCGGAGCTGCCTGGGGAAGAGCGTAAAACGGGATGCTGACAGTCCCTCTTATGGCTGTCCCGTGCTCCGTGCACTTGAATTCATGGGTATGCATTTAGAGCATCACCAACATTTTAAAGTAGGGAACTTCTAATCTTCTAATTCTCTTATTTTTAGATCCAAAGTGCAAAATGAAGTCCGGTGTCACGATTGTAATTTGAACAAAGCTGAAGGGGTTTTGCATTTATCTCTATATTGTATACATGCAGGATGGTTAAAGGCTTAGTTTGGCTGTTTTGAAGTGGGGTTGTACGAGGTTCTGATTCATAGTCAGTGTATTACTACCTACAGTAGATGGCAGTCGGCACGCCCCAAATTTGGAGAAACACAGTAATCCTGCCGACCGCCGTCTACTGTAGATGATCCACTGAATATGGATCAGAACCTCGTACAACCTCACTTCAAAACAGCCAAACTATCCCTTATAGTTATCACGTTGACGTTGTGTAAAAGCATTTTCTTTCTCCCCAAATAAATGATGGTGATGCCAGATGTGTGAGAGGCCACACCAGTAACCTTGAGAGCCTGCAGCACAGGGCCTATCTGCCATCAGT
>JACSYO010000796.1:610000-735000 GCA_016806645.1 Ophiodon elongatus
CAACAAAGACGTTACCAGCTGAAACACGATTGTGACTCTCCACTTTGAAAGAGCATCAATAGAAAACTTCAACTCCACCGACCTATGGTGCCACTTAGTCCCTCGCTCACTCACGCGTTTGGCCCTCCGCTTTGCAGCGGTCCAGCCAGGAATAATATGGGACGTGGATAATACCTATAGCTTTTTATGCATTTTTGGTTGTCCATAATATCTTTAGGCAGTATTTTCTAGTCACTCATAGCAATCACTAATCTCTTTGACCTCTAAGATCAGAGGAAGCTGTTAACTCTGACCCTTTACCTCCAACTATTATTCATCATTTCCACTGTGGTGCCTGGGACTCCTTCGGGGTTTTTATGTATATAAGTACCAGCTAAAGCCATAAAAAGCCTTATTAAAAGTATGGTCGTTGAGAGTATGAGGCGTGTGGATAAATGGTTGAACGATGCTAATGCGGTGGCGAGGCAGCAGAATGGACAGGAGCTAGAAGGAGACTGGCAGTGAATCTGCAACGACCACCATAAATCACCTAATTATGAACACGTACGATTTAAGTAGCAACATCAGTCAAAGCACTGCATGCTTTTGTGTCATCTATCTGACACATTCTCATCTCCTATTTGTCATCCTGCCTGTGCATTTGCAGAAATTATTGATGTCCCCAACCGGGACTCTCATCCCTCTTCCAGTTCCCAGTCAGGGCTTTTGTCCCTGATGCTTCTGGCAACTTCACAAGAGAACACTCACAAGACATTTGCCACCAGCCACTTTAAAATGCCATGAGGCACAAACGGCTACTGGGCAGCAGATATTATAACGGGGATAAGTGTTGCAGTGTAGTCCAGTTTCGTGTTCATCAACGGAAATAAAATTGTCAACTTGACCTGCAAGCAGATATGCATGGTCTATTAGCATCAGAAAATCACAAATTTGCCTCAGAGGGCTTTACAATGTATCCAGTATCCTCTGTAGGACCTCACATAGGTACAGACCCTTTAATGGGGATAAAAGAAAGAAACCTCAGGGAGAGAAACAAAGGAGGGAACCCTCTCCCAGGTGTGATATATGTCATGTGTACAGAATGAACAACATAATAAAATTATAACATAGCCGATCCATATGATAGAAGTGATACTTATGACAGAAGCATTCGCAGTAGTACCATTAATAATAGCAGAATAATAATAGAAAAATTATAACAACTAATAGTGGATAAAGGGCCACTACAGGAGGCATGACCACGGTCCAGGCATACCCACAATCCATGGACATTTGTAGTGAAAGAAAGCAAAAAACTCCAGGTACGAAGCAAAGTTAGTAATGTGCATTAATGGGACATGTATATATACAGATGGCGAGGAAGAAGAGGAGAGGGAGGAGCTCAGTGTATCCTAGGAAGTCCCCCAGCAGTCTAGGCCAATGGCAGCATATCTAGGGCTGGACCAAAGCCAGCCTGAGCCAGCCCTATCTACAAACCTGAGCCAGCCCTAACTATAAACCTGAGCCAGTCCTAACTATAACACTGAGCCAGCCCTAACTATAAACCTGAGCCAGCCCTAACTATAAACCTGAGCCAGTCCTAACTATAACACTGAGCCAGCCCTAACTATAAACCTGAGCTAGCCCTAACTGTAAACCTGAGCCAGTCTTAACTATAAACCTGAGCCAGTCCTAACTACAAACCTGAGCCAGCCCTAACTATAAACCTGAGCCAGCCCTAACTATAAACCTGAGCTAGCCCTAACTATAAACCTGAGCTAGCCCTAACTATAACCCTGAGCCAGTCCTAACTACAAACCTGAGCTAGCCTTAACTATAATCCTGAGCCAGTCCTAACTATAAACCTGAGCCCTAACTATATCCCTGAGCCAGTACTAACTATAAACCTGAGCCAGCCCTAACTATAAACCTGAGCCAGATCTAACTATAAACCTGAGCCAGTCCTAACTATAAACCTGAGCCAGCCCTAACTATAAACCTGAGCCAGATCTAACTATAAACCTGAGCCAGCCCTAACTATAACCCTGAGCCAGCCCTAACTATAACCCTGAGCCAGCCCTAACTATAACCCTGAGCCAGTCCTAACTATATGTGTAATCAATGAGGAAAGTCTGAAGCCTACTCTTAAATGTGGTGGTGTGTCTGCCTCCTGGACTGAAACTGGTTCCTTAGGGCACTGAGGGCAAACAAGAGGCCCAGACTAACTCTGACTACGGCTGAAACAATGGATTTGTGTGCTTTTGCAGGCCAACACTTCCTCCTGCAGTGCACACTTCCACTGTTTTCCCCAGCATTGAACCTTTGGAGGCCTTGGCCTTGGAGTGCATAGCTGCACTAAAACAATCCTCAATAAATCATTTGGCCCCCGAGTCACGAGAGTTGAAGTGTCTATTAGTTTAGAAAAAAACCTCCTGAAACAACCACAGCATGCTGTACCAGAACATAATGTTATTATCTCCAAACTTGAATTATATATTATAGTGTGCGGAATGAAATGTGATTATGAAACAATATGAACAGGAATTACACAAAAGTCACAAGCACAGTATTGCATGAAATTAAATGAATTTTATGAAACCGAAAGGAACAGATACCCGTCTCTGAATGAAGTTGAAGCTGAGTGCAAAAGATAATGTATTCATTATAACGAATCAGAAATATGGTGGGTCATTAAAATAATTTAAACTGCTCTTTCCCAGCCAACAAAAATAATAATGTACAGTTCAGTTAATAATAATAATAATTTTATATTGCGCTTTTCTGAGTACCCAGGAGAAGAGTCATGTAGTGGAGGGTAGGGAGCAGGGTTAGCAGGAGAAGAGTCATGTAGAGGAGGGTAGGGAGCAGGAGAAGAGTCATGTAGAGGAGGGTAGGGAGCAGGAGAAGAGTCATGTAGAGGAGGGTAGGGAGCAGGAGAAGAGTCATGTAGAGGAGGGTAGGGAGCAGGAGAAGAGTCATGTAGAGGGGAGGGAGCAGGAGAGAGTCATGTAGAGGGTAGGGAGCAGGAAAGAGTCATGTAGAGGAGGTAGGGAGAGGAGAAGAGTCATGTAGAGGAGGGTAGAGCAGGAAGAGTCAGTAGAGGAGGGTAGGAGCAGGAGAAACAAAAAACAAAAACAAAAAACAACAAAACAAAAAGGAGCAGGAGAAGAGTCATGTAGAGGAGGGTAGGGAGCAGGAGAAGAGTCATGTAGAGGAGGGTAGGGAGCAGGAGAAGAGTCATGTAGAGGGTAGGGAGCAGGAGAAGAGTCATGTAGAGGAGGGTAGGGAGCAGGAGAAGAGTCATGTAGAGGAGGGTAGGGAGCAGGAGAAGAGTCATGTAGAGGAGGGTAGGGAGCAGGAGAAGAGTCATGTAGAGGAGGGTAGGGAGCAGGAGAAGAGTCATGTAGAGGAGGGTAGGGAGCAGGAGATGAGTCATGTAGAGGAGGGTAGGGAGCAGGAGAAGAGTCATGTAGAGGAGGGTAGGGAGCAGGAGAAGAGTCATGTAGAGGAGGGTAGGGAGCAGGGTTAGCAGGAGAAGGCCAGTTTGAAGAGGTGGGTTTTGAGGGCTAAAGAAGTAAATGTTTCCCAAAAAGAAAAACTAATAATAGAAAAAAAACACAGGGTGCCGGTTGCGATTATTTTCAATATTGAATAATCTGCTTAATCTATGATTTTACAAAACCCAAATATGTTCAATTTATTATTACGTATTATTTATAATGATAGACAACAGGGAAAAGCAGCAAATTATCATAGTAGCTATAAAATAGCTGAAGCTGAAAATAGCAAATGTTGTGTACGGTTGAAAACTGAGGCTGACGTTAGTTGGAGATTGAAAGGTTGCAAATGTGCGCTTAACAACAACACGGCCGCTAGGGCTGGGTAATATATCGGTATTATGTCAATATGATGATATGAGACTAGATATCCTCTTAGATCTTTGGATATGTAATTTGGCATAAGCTTTGTTTTTTCCTGGTTTTAAAGGCTGCATTACAGTGGAGTGATCTGATTTTGTGAACTCACTATTATTTGCCTTTACTCACTAAGTCATTATATCCACATTACCAATGATTATTTATCAAAAATCTCACTTGACAATATAGTCCAGATATCAATTTGGTATTTGGTCAAAAAAAATGTTGATATTTGATTTTCTCCGTGTCATCCAGCACTAACAGCAACACTGTAGACAGACTTCCTTTAGTGGCTGTAAAACGTATCCCAAGGTGGCGGCTGAGCAAATGGGGTTTACTTCCTACTTATTAACATAATCATCAGGATTGAGGAATTGAGTTGATATCAGCTGGCTGTTGGCCGCTGACTGGTGGGAGAGGCCAGACTGTAGGCTAGACAAGTTTGACATTTTTGAGAGTGGCTGCCATTATTATGAAGTATAATATTACCAGGGGTGCAGTGATTTGGCTTGTTCAGTAGCTGGGCTTTTGGTATGCCAGTGTTTCATTCATAAGCTGTTAATAATTAGCTGTATGCCTCACTGTGTGGAAGAGACTGGGATCATTCCTTCATGTGTTAGGCAACATCAGGCTTGACCTAAACATTGCTTTCCTAACTTTGTAAAACATAATTTAACAAATATATACATAGATGCCACCTGACAATAATTTTTTTCATCAATTGACATAAAGATTATTTTTTCGATAAATCTAATCTAATCGATTTTATTCTATAAAATAAATAAAAAATTCCCAGTTAGCTCAGCAACAGAGAGTATTCCAGTTTGCTCCTGCACTGTAGTGTTCTCAGTTGTCCCTGAGGACACAGCGGTGTAGCAGGAAGCAGGACGGCCTAAAGCTGCTTCCACTCCCCATTTATAATCTGGACCTTTTAGACGTCTTCATCTGTCTGATAAAGCATGTTAACAATGTTGAAACTGCTCCGTATCAGCAGTAGAGACGCTGCCTCGTGGTGGGACGCGGGCAGACTGCGGTCCAGGTTGAAGAGATAGCCCCGGCAGCCCCTTGTGCTTTGGTCCCCCTGTCCCCCATCTATCAGGCCTCCCAGCGGGGACGCTCCCTCGGCGCCGCCGGCAGAGGAAGCACGCCCAGATTAGAGCTTCCTCGGGGGAAACCTTGTCTGTTTAGTGACAAACTCGGTCCCTACGAGATAAGTTTTCTAATTAACCTGCGTGGCAGCAATGCACCTGAGATCCAATGGAGAATAAACTGGCTGTCTGCTGCTGCTTTTCACCCGCCACATACAAGAGGTTCCCTTTGCGTCTCCTCACAACTCTGCTGTGGGGGAACTTTCTCAGCTCTGCTTTGGCTAACACTTTATTTGGACGGTCTAAACTCTCAGCAAACACAAAGCAGGGGATCAATAAAGCGTCACTTGTTGGTAATACAACTCTGACTTGAGCAACACCAGCCTACAATTTAACTTTTCATTCCACGGGTGTAGTGGGTGTGGTAGAACTAGGCTGCACATTAGAGGATAAACAGTTTTCTCCTTTACTGTATCAACCTATTGTGTGAGCACAGAAATGACAGTGGGATGTCAAATACTCTTTGGGATACTGGCTTTGTTTTCCTCATTTCAACAGCTATACGATTCAGCAATAGCAACTTATCAACTTTTCTAATTTTATTCTGAAAGATCCACCAACTTCAGTGTTGACGGTTCTGACTAGAACCACTTCCTTATGAAAGTAACAATCGGTGTGGGTGACCCAGAGGAAAGGGTCTGGGTAAAGCCAGGGCCAGGGTCACTGTTTTGGGAGGGAATGTTTCTGCTCATAGGTGTGACATGAAAACACGTGTGCGTCTTTTTCCGGCAGAAACTGAACACCCCAGCTGTTCTGAAAGCCCCAAAAGAGAGGAAGCCCAGCAAGAAGGAGGGAGGATCCCCAGGGAAATCATCCAGCCTGCCAGCCATCCTCTACAGGTGAACACACTGTGTCCTGAGAGATGCTCAGCAACGAATAGGAAGGATTAAAGATGAAGGTTAAAGGATAAAGGAAATATAGTCAAACTAGGGTGCACTTGTTTTAAATATCATCAAATGCCAGAGGCCGAAGCGTGTGTGGCACTGCAGGCGGCCATCATTGTTTTTAGACCATTTAGGGTTGAGTCTATACAATCCCTTTTTTAAGGTAAAACAAAAATACACGAGGTTCTTCTGTCACACGGTTTCTCAAAACACTGCTTTTCCTGCCAAATAACCAAGAGCCGACCTTTTCTCACGCATTATTCCACATGTTTCCCTGCAGTTGTGGCATCTGTAAGAAGAACCAGGACCAGCATCTGCTGGTGCTGTGTGACACCTGCAAGCTCTACTACCACCTGGGCTGCCTGGAGCCCCCCCTCACACGCATGCCCAAGAAGACCAAGAACAGCTACTGGTGAGGGACACACATCCTCACAGTTAGGGACCTGAAAACCACGGAGACTCTATCAATGTCGGTAGCTGAGAAGCTACATGTGTCTTGTCTGGGTCAGTGTAAGCTTGAGGAAGCAGGCACACGCCCAGCCTGCTGGAGAGCCGGTAGTGGAGGTCACTCAGTTCAAGGTTCCTCAGAAGGAGCCCTCCATGTCTGTGCTGCTCCCTCGGTGCTCCCAGCCACAGGCTGCAGAGCTTCCCCTGTACACGGCGCTGTGCTTCATGACATGGTTCAACCATACCAGAGGACCGCACGTATGCAGCTGCAGTAGAAACACTCACAACACATTCAACTAAAGAAGAGAGAAAGATTATGAATTATCTGAACGCACAGGTCTGTTCAAGAGATGCACAAATTTCAATTTTTTTGTTGTTGAATCTGTCTTGCCAATTCTGATTTTCTTGCTCTGAATGATAATTGACAGCCAGACTCCGGACTAACTTCTTTCACCACAGTCCCGCCTCCCAAAAATGTATTTCCACCATACAGAAGTCAGAATATACCTTTTAAAAATTCTCAAGTTTTGTTACTTTCATCTTTGGTTTTCAAATGATTAGTAAATATATGACTGCATTTGAATTAAATATTTGCTTTGATTAAAATAAAAACCTTTGCATTAGTAGCTTTAGATTATTAGGTGTTAGGAAGTTAAACAGCTCATAATTCCCTCTGTATATTTTATATTGCTGTGAAAACATCTCCTTCAAACAACTAGATTTATTCAAGGTCTGGCCAAAAGCTACATTTTTGAACACATCATGATAGCGTTATAATTCACCCTCGCTTAATATAAATTTTGACTGACTGGAGCTTGAACACACCACAATGCAAGTCTACGTCTGATCCGTTAATGTTAGCTGTTAGCTCTGTTGGAAGCAGGACTGTGTTGGGGAGCCGGTCGGCGTGCATGGGAATGATCCACATGTAATGTGTGTGATAAAGTTAGTTGGCCTCATGTTTTTATGTTGCTCCTCCAGCCCTTATTGTGGACTTTCAGTTGTGACACATTGCGAGCTGAAGAACTTCCACACGGCTGCCGATCGATGGGCGCATCTCTAATCTACTCTCCCATCATACATCATAATAACTTTGTATTTGGCCTGTTTTCTTCTGATTATTATCTCAGAATTCTGAGAACAGTTTTCATGAGAAGCACATTTTTTTCTTCAAGTGAATGCATTATGCTTCCATGCATTTCTACACACAGTCACCATGACAACAAGCCTGACACAGTGAGACTGGTCATCTTGTTTTACCTCACCCTCCTTGAATAGGCCTTACATTAAAATGTGACTTCATGAATGCGTTCCTAATGGACCAACTCTGCTGAACATCAAGTACAACTTCACTGCCCTACATTTAAATACGTCTCACCTTCAACCGTGGAGCTCTCACAGAACAAATTGCTTTACTACATTGTACCAGCAGGGTATTAGGATTTGGTGTACGATATTGTATTATTATATTTCAAGAGAAATCCATACTTTTGATATCCCTAACATCATAAAACATCTTCCCCGTGTGAATATGAACAGGGGAGTGCTTTACATATTCATTATGCGTCTGCTAGCCGTAGCAGCACATCGGGATCCAGAGGAGGATTCGTCCTGTGAGTTTTGACATTTGAGGCCGGGCGGTGGCAGCGGGATTATCAGATGACAGATGCTGAGATGCTGGAAATGTCACAGTCTCTTCTCTCAGCTACTGCACTTCCTTATCTAGACAGGAGATTTAGTGCGTCTCTTTTTTTTCATCCCCCACATATGATAGCTTTTGAGATATTCTGTTGTTAGTGAAGTACTTCTTCCTCTGTTGGGGAAAGAGAGAATCTCTCTGCTGAATTAGCCAAATGAGGAGATGCAGCTGCTGTTACAATACGTGTTTGTGTTTGTCTCACACAATCTGCCTGTGACTGCAGTAATTCATTTTGCATTCATTTGACTGAAAATCAGATAAAAGTGTGTGGCTGCAGAGACATGACTAATGACACGGCTGTGGACGTTCTAAAAGCCACAGAGACGACGGGCTACTCTTCTGTACAACAAACAGAGGAGGAGGCTTGTTTCTGGGAAGTGTATTCACTCTCAGCTCTCATGCTGACTTGATGCAGTAAATATCAGTATTATCTGGTGGGGTTGTGTATTGGCAAGGACATCTGATACGGTTTGGGTGTAGACTTTAGCAAATGCTGAACCAAGTCCGGGAGCCGAGGACGTTTACCTCCATTTCTCTTGGCTTTGTGGCTGAACTACTGAGTGTGGTACTTCTCAGAAATGGGGATGTGTGATCCATCATCAGCACCAAAACACACTGATAAGCATCCGCTCCACTCACACAATACTCACACAATGATTCAGGCTGTTTACTTTGACTGATACACGCTCAGTGTCCCTAGAGGGGATTCATGCCTCTTTATTCTTTTGTACAGACGTGGATGTAAACTTGACGGAGGCTAAAAAGGAACAGTGGATGTGGATCAGCTGATACTTTCATCTGATTTAAAACGTTGTGGATACGTTATTAACTTGAGTTTAGTTCCTGGTTCAGCTCGGTGGACGAGTTCCACTAAATAGCATTGTTGGACTTCTATTTTCAGGAACAACAACAGCATCAACACAACAAACTACAAATGATATCCCAACAGGTAGGGCTGGGCGGTATGGCCAAAAATTCATATCACGGTATTTTGTAAGATTCTGGCGGTTTCACGATATATCACGGTATTTGTTTTTTCGAGTAAACACATTGATTCATTAATTGACACCGAAAAGGACCGCCGGCCAGCTGAACAGCTGTTCACCGCTGGCTGTTCACCTCTGGCTGTTCACCTCTGGCTGTTCACCTCTCGCTGTTCACCTCTGGCTGTTCACCTCTCGCTGTTCACCTCTCGCTGTTCACCTCTGGCTGTTCACCTCTCGCTGTTCACCTCTCGCTGTTCACCTCTCGTTGTTCACCTCTCGCTGTTCACCTCTGGCTGTTCACCTCTCGCTGTTCACCTCTGGCTGTTCACCTCTGGCTGTTCACCTCTCGCTGTTCACCTCTCGTTGTTCACCTCTCGCTGTTCACCTCTCGCTGTTCACCTCTGGCTGTTCACCTCTCGCTGTTCACCTCTCGCTGTTCACCTCTGGCTGTTCACCTCTGGCTGTTCACCTCTCGCTGTTCACCTCTGGCTGTTCACCTCTGGCTGTTCACCTCTCGCTGTTCACCTCTCGCTGTTCACCTCTGGCTGTTCACCTCTGGCTGTTCACCTCTCGCTGTTCACCTCTGGCTGTTCACCTCTGGCTGTTCACCTCTCGTTGTTCACCTCTGGCTGTTCACCTCTGGCTGTTCACCTCTCGTTGTTCACCTCTGGCTGTTCACCTCTGGCTGTTCACCTCTGGCTGTTCACCTCTGGCTGTTCACCTCTCGCTGTTCACCTCTGGCTGTTCACCTCTGGCTGTTCACCTCTCGTTGTTCACCTCTGGCTGTTCACCTCTGGCTGTTCACCTCTCGCTGTTCACCTCTCGCTGTTCACCTCTGGCTGTTCACCTCTGGCTGTTCACCTCTGGCTGTTCACCTCTCGCTGTTCACCTCTCGCTGTTCACCTCTCGCTGTTCACCTCTCGCTGTTCACCTCTGGCTGTTCACCTCTCGCTGTTCACCTCTCGCTGTTCACCTCTGGCTGTTCACCTCTGGCTGTTCACCTCTCGTTGTTCACCTCTGGCTGTTCACCTCTGGCTGTTCACCTCTCGTTGTTCACCTCTGGCTGTTCACCTCTGGCTGTTCACCTCTGGCTGTTCACCTCTGGCTGTTCACCTCTGGCTGTTCACCTCTCGTTGTTCACCGCTCGCGTGGCTCTTCCGTTTTCTCTTCCTGTTTTTTTCACCTACATTCCCCTGGGTCTTAAGTCCCTCCAGGTTCAGCTTATTAATTGTTGTTATAAAGTTATAATCATGACTCCATCTCAATACCCGTAAGACAAGTAGCTCCGCCCGCTGCGCCCTCGGCGGTGAACAATATATTTTGCTGCCTGCTGAAGAGCTACAACAGTTGTTACAGCTATGCACCGGTATGACGGTATATGAAAAACTCATACCGTATGGAAATTTGAAACCGGTATACCGGTTGAATCGTTGTACCGCACAGCCCTACCAACAGGTTTCTACTGCAATGCTAGCAGCTGAACACAGTGGTGTTTTTGATCCGCGATAATCCAAATCAATACAGTTCAGTGAGAGGAGTTCTCTTCCTTCTCCTCAGGCAATGCTCCGAGTGTGACCAGGCCAGCAGCGATGAGGCCGATATCGCCATGGAGACGCTACCGGACGGCACCAAGAGGTCCAGGAGGCAGATCAAAGGACCGATCAAATTCATCCCACAGGAGATGTCGCCAGAGCCCAAGAAACATCAAGTGAGAGGCACGGTGTGTATTGACACACCGGGAATTTCCAATGTGCTCCGTAGTAATTAGAGGGCGGCCGATTGATCGAGCTGCATCGATCACAACTAATTAACTTGAGCTCTCGTTGGCCTCGCGCTGTCTTTAAGGTTATCAGAGGGGTGAACAAGGTGATGGGGTGTCGCCGTGGGTGGAGAATAAACATCTGTAACTTCTGTTACAGAAAGACGTCGTCAGTGGAAACAGTTGTTGTTCTCACTTCATTTGATTACAAGAGCAGGAAGGCAAGAGCCTGCTGGGAAATAATTGAAACAAATGTTTAAAATCATTCTGTGCTCTCACACTCCAGAAATCCTCACAGATTTCTGTGAATAAAGCACTTTAAATGTTTTTTTAAATGTGCTTCTATGCCCTGCAGAGTCTTTGTGTCTAGATAGTCTCTTGGTTTCTAAGGTGCTTCAAAAGAATAGAGAAAAGAAGTACGAGGAAGCAGAATCAGCTGAAAGTCAAAAGGCTAGAATCTCCGCAGCCTGCAGCTCAAAGCACTGATGTCTACATCCACACTGTAGAAAGGGAAGAACAAATAATCAAATGATTTGTGCAAAGTCATTAAGATCAAGTCTCTAAAGGTTGAGCACAAATACAGTTAAATGTCAGTCCAAACTTCAGAAGGGGTTTAAAGACGAGCTAATGGTCAGGTGTTCATGTGTCCACTGACACAAGAAACTCTCTGTCACGCCCCCTCAGCGAGCTGGAGATCCTCCGGTGGGGGATGGCGGCCCTGTGCGTGCTGCGTCCGCCCTATTGGAGTGGGCGAGCCCCGCGAGTAAACACATCCAATATGTATTGAGCAGCCGTCTCTATTAACTGACTGTAACTGGCCTCATTACTGATTACTTATTGGAATTAAATCCAGCTGGTCAGCTCGATGCCAAAACATCAACCTGAATCAGCACAACTGATCTATGAAGAGGCAACATCAACTGTAAATTAATAACAATTTAAGCTTTTATGAAGCTTTTTCCAAGAGTGTAGATTTCTACATCTATTACATTGTTATAAAGCTTGTTTTTTATTTTATTTTTTATATATCTCCGCCAGGAGGATCATGCGATCGGCCGTGCGTGTGTGCTTGCGAGCGAGCGTCAGTGAGTGGGTGTGCACTTTTGTCTCCCGGCCATAAACCGAGCGACGGCGTGGGGACTGTCGGCTTGTGGTGTAACATTTACTGTCGGCATTGAGCGGGAACAGGACCGTCCCTCCATCGCTCACTGGATCCCACTTATCTGTCCCCACCATGCTCTCTGATCCTGAGATACGGAGCAGCCTCCCCGCTCCCTCAAGAAACACTCCAGATTGATATCTGACAGCTCGGTGGGGAGGGGGAGTAAGGGGGCAATGTCTTTCACTTCCCTTTTTGTTTTTCCACTGTCCATGTGTGACCCGGGGCCACTCCCTGGGGACCTGAAGTGAACTTTCCGTCCTGTGCCCGCGGACGCAGTCTCTGTTACAAGCGGAGAGCGAACAAAGGAAGCGCCTCCGCCCCTCCTCCGCTCTCCGCCCCTTCTCCACCCCTCCTCCGCTCTCCGCCTCTCCTCCGCTCTCCGCCCCTCCTCCGCTCTCCGCCCCTTCTCCACCCCTCCTCCGCTCTCCGCCTCTCCTCCGCTCTCCGCCCCTCCTCCGCTCTCCGCCCCTTCTCCACCTCTCCTCCGCTCTCCGCCCCTCCTCCGCTCTCCGCCCCTCCTCCGCTCTCCGCCCCTCCTCCGCTCTCCACCCCTTCTCCACCTCTCCTCCGCTCTCCGCCCCTCCTCCGCTCTCCGCCCCTCCTCCGCTCTCCACCCCTTCTCCACCTCTCCTTCGCTCTCCGCCCCTCCTCCGCTCTCCACCCCTCCCTATCTATCTTTGAGGGGAAACAGCGGTGTGTGTTGGAGCACAGTGGCAGTCTGGGTTAATGTGTTCCTCTGTTCAGGTTTGGAAACCCCAGACATGTGCCGAGGACCCTGCTGGAGCTCTCGGGGATTAAGCAGCTTTCTGATTTTTCCTCGCAGCCACGGCCACTCGGGCGAGGCACTTCAGTGCAGCATTTATCTTCAAATGCAAGGCGCGCCATGGCAGACACTAAAAGGGCCCCGCTTTGCATTTTTAATGCTTTTACCAGGGCGCCGGAGCACTGGCACTTCTATAAAGCCACTTTTCAATATATCAGGGCTGGCTAATCAACCTCCCGCTGGCCTCCGAGGTGTGTGTGTGTGTGTGTGTGTGTGTGTGTGTGTGTGTGTGTGTGTGTGTGTGTGTGTGTGTGTGTGTGTGTGTGTGTGTGTGTGTGTGTGTGTGTGTGTGTGTGTGTGTGTGTGTGTGTAAAGAGACTCGTGGCCCAGCTCCTCCGTGATGAAGCTGAGGTCCTCGTGGCTGTTGTTGATGCCCGTAGTGAAACCTTTAAGCCCCGTGAGCGTGTAGGTAATGTCCCAGCTGTAAGATGAATGCTCTGCGGGTCGACCCGGCCCAGCTAAAGATGGGTCCTCTGTCCAGATTGAGCGCCATGCAGGACGGGACCTTGGCAAACATGTTCTCCGGGTGTGGTCCGGCTCTTTCGCGGATCAAGTTTTAATACTGAGCATTTCTCACTGTCAGTAGCTTCCAGTGCCCCGCCCCCGACGCTCTAATTAAGCAAAGTTGTTTTTGAGAGATAGTCAGCTGCAGCACGAGTTTGAACAGCAAGACGTGCTTCACAACGACCTCTCTAAGATCTATCAAGTCCACAGCAAACCCACCCGACGGTTGTTTTAGACGCTGACCTGGTGTGCAGACCGGTGCTGGGCAGAGACATGGGCCCCAGGCCCCAGGACCCAGGACCCAGGACCCAGCCGAGTGAGGGATCACTACTCCCACAGCAGGAACTACGTGACCGTTATTAATCCAAGTCGTTACTGCGCTACCAGATTACATAATTAGTTTTGTGTGCCGTGCAGGTTTATGTCCGTCTGCAGCTTCACAGCACGTGGAGGGAACATGTGACCACGCCCCTCTGGGGGGGCAGCCGCTGGAAGGACCCTCAGGATTTTGTGCTTGTCTCAGTCAGAGACGCAAAGAACATTCCGTTGTAAACTTTACCTTACCGTTACTATGTTACTTTAAAAGTAATACACCAAGTAAAAAGTAAAGTAATACTACATTTTAAAGGAGTAGAAGTGTAAGTAAAACATAAGTAACTCATTACACTTGCTGATGCAGACCGGCTCTTTACATGGAGGTTACATGTAGGTGAAGATGGGATGTATCAGATAAAGCAGGTATTTCCAACATAAATTTATTAGTATTGTTTTTATACATACAACCGTTTTCAGAATGGTTGGTTGACACATACGTTTTGATAGAGAATGATTTCTTACTGCTTAACTTTGGCTAATTTCCATTTCATATCAGAATTTATCCAACTAAAAAGCTGTGTGTGTGTGTGTGTGTGTGTGTGTGTGTGTGTGTGTGTGTGTGTGTGTGTGTGTGTGTGTGTGTGTGTGTGTGTGTGTGTGTGTGTGTGTGTGTGTGTGTGTGTGTGTGTGTGTGTGTGTGTGTGTGTAGGGGAGTTTTCATGTCTGTAAAGAGACTCGTGGCCCGGCTCCTCCGTGATGAAGCTGAGGTCCTCGTGGACAGAACATGACGTATAAGCTAGCTAGTTAGTGTGTGTGAGAGAGCCATGAAGACGTTGAGCTCCCGTAAACAAGGTGAGCTCCCGTAAACAAGGTGAGCTCCCGTAAACAAGGTGAGCTCCGGTAAACAAGGTGAGCTCCGGTAAACAAGGTGAGCTCCCGTAAACAAGGTGAGCTCCGGTAAACAAGGTGAGCTCCGGTAAACAAGGTGAGCTCCGGTAAACAAGGTGAGCTCCCGTAAACAAGGTGAGCTCCCGTAAACAAGGTGAGCTCCGGTAAACAAGGTGAGCTCCCGTAAACAAGGTGAGCTCCCGTAAACAAGGTGAGCTCCGGTAAACAAGGTGAGCTCCGGTAAACAAGGTGAGCTCCCGTAAACAAGGTGAGCTCCGGTAAACAAGGTGAGCTCCCGTAAACAAGGTGAGCTCCGGTAAACAGGTGAGCTCCGGTAAACAAGGTGAGCTCCGGTAAACAAGGTGAGCTCCCGTAAACAAGGTGAGCTCGGTAAACAAGGTGAGCTCCCAAGGTGAGCTCCCGTAAACAGGTGAGCTCCGGTAAACAAGGTGAGCTCCCGGTAAACAAGGTGAGCTCACCAAACAAACCGGTAAACAAGGTGAGCTCGTAAACAAGGTGAGCTCCCGAAACAAGGTGAGCTCCCGAAACAGGTGAGCTCGTAAACAAGGTGAGCTCCGTAAACAAGGTGAGCTCCCGTAAACAAGGTGAGCTCCGGTAAACAAGGTGAGCTCCCGTAAACAAGGTGAGCTCGTAAACAGGTGAGCTCCGTAAACAAGGTGAGCTCCGGTAAACAAGGTGAGCTCCCGTAAACAAGGTAGTCGTAAACAAGGTGAGCTCCGTAAACAAGGTGAGCTCCGGTAAACAAGGTGAGCTCCGTAAACAAGGTGAGCTCCGTAAACAAGGTGAGCTCCGGTAAACAAGGTGAGCTCCCGTAAACAAGGTGAGCTCCGGTAAACAAGGTGAGCTCCGTAAACAGGTGAGCTCGGTAAACAAGGTGAGCTCCGTAAACAAGGTGAGCTCCGTAAACAAGGTGAGCTCCGTAAACAAGTGAGCTCCGTAAACAAGGTGAGCTCCGTAAACAAGGTGAGCTCTAAACAAGGTGAGCTCCGTAAACAAGGTGAGCTCGGTAAACAAGGTGAGCTCCCAAACAAGTGAGCTCCGTAAACAAGGTGAGCTCCGGTAAACAAGGTGAGCTCCGTAAACAAGGTGAGCTCCGGTAAACAAGGTGAGCTCCGGTAAACAAGGTGAGCTCCCGTAAACAAGGTGAGCTCCCGTAAACAAGGTGAGCTCCCGTAAACAAGGTGAGCTCCGGTAAACAAGGTGAGCTCCGGTAAACAAGGTGAGCTCCGGTAAACAAGGTGAGCTCCCGTAAACAAGGTGAGCTCCGGTAAACAAGGTGAGCTCCGGTAAACAAGGTGAGCTCCCGTAAACAAGGTGAGCTCCGGTAAACAAGGTGAGCTCCCGTAAACAAGGTGAGCTCCGGTAAACAAGGTGAGCTCCGGTAAACAAGGTGAGCTCCCGTAAACAAGGTGAGCTCCGGTAAACAAGGTGAGCTCCCGTAAACAAGGTGAGCTCCCGTAAACAAGGTGAGCTCCCGTAAACAAGGTGAGCTCCGGTAAACAAGGTGAGCTCCCGTAAACAAGGTGAGCTCCCGTAAACAAGGTGAGCTCCGGTAAACAAGGTGAGCTCCCGTAAACAAGGTGAGCTCCGGTAAACAAGGTGAGCTCCCGTAAACAAGGTGAGCTCCGGTAAACAAGGTGAGCTCCGGTAAACAAGGTGAGCTCCAGCAGTGATGGAATGTGATGAAGTACATTTAAGCTGCTCAAGTACTGCACTGAAGTACCATTTTGAGGTAATTGAGTGTTTCCATTTTATGTAACTTTGTACTTCCCTACATCTAAGTTGTTGTACCTTTTAACTTCACTACATTTATTTGACAATATTAGTTACTAGTTAGGCTACTTTTCAGATTCTTATTGCAAATAATAAATAAATAAACTACGACGTATTAATAAGTAGTTTCTATCCAAATTATTATGTGTAGAAAGTAGTTCAAAGGAGCTCCAGCTTTACCAGCTACATATTCTTAGAACAGGGCCATTCTGCTCATAAATACACTTTTACTTTTGGTACTTTAAGTATGTTTTGATATGCAGGATTTGAGTATTTAATTTAATCTTTGGTTGTATAGATATGAATGGTCATGTGAATGGTGAGCGAGGTCCGTGCTTTAAGGCCCCGGGCCCACAGTCTACATAACAAAGAGGAACAGTTTCCATCCTGATCTTCTCTGCTGGTTAACCCTTTAAACCCCATTGATGCCATCCTAAAATCCCTCCTTTCTTCTCACAGCCCGACGTGTCACACACAGACTCCTGTGTGTCTCTGGCCATGGAGTCCATTGTTTATCAATCTACTTTGAGTTCATATGAAACCTTATAACTTCTCATAATCATCATCATTGTTGCTTTTAGGGTGAAGTTTCCCTTGAAGGTGAACTTTGGTGGTACCCATTAGCCTTCTACCCCTCCTGGGTAAATATGTATCGTAGGTACAGTAGGAAGCCAAGACGAGGCCCAAATTTTTATTCGGTCAAAAAATGCTGCACTGTAATTACATATTCTTAAGACATAACACGTGGAAAGGTGCTCTGCATTCATGTGATGTCATGATAATTAAGTGAAGTTTAAAGGGGAATTCCGGGTTCCAGAGGCTAACTGGAGGTGGCAATAAAAGGCTCCTGCTAATAGGACGTGATTTACTGCTGCCTGCTACCACCGCAGTGCTAACATTAAAACCTCCAATATGAACATATGCCATTAATCAGTTGGAAATTATGAGAATTAAGTTAATATATCTAGTAACTACCACTTCCTATGCTCTGTTAATTTCTCTAATCCTGTGTGAAATGATTCATGCTTGTTAAAGACGCACTGATGTACTTAATTAAAAGATTGATTTTGCCTGGGATTTATAAACTGCCTGCAGTTTTAATTTCCTCACCTGAGCAGAGCCTGAGATTAGCGTGCTGTGTGGCTGAGCGGGTTTCTAACTGCTGAACCAGCTGCTGAACTGCACCTTGCTCTCCCCGGCCTCGTAGATTACTTCACGGACACGACTTTAATGCAGAAATAACCAAATAATCTCTTTTGTTTGGTGCTGCAGTCGTGGGAGGAACGGCGGAGGTCCGTGGGAGCCAATTGGCAGCGTTCTCGCCGTTAGCCTTCTTAACGATAAGTGCCCCATCTGGAGAGCGGTGGCGAGCCAAAGGCGACAGATGGGATTGTTTTCACAATCTGTTTAAATATGTTGTCGATTTTTCTTCCCCTTTTAAACTCCCCGGCAGCTCGCTCGCAAACAAGAAGGGATGTTTGATTTTAGTATTTCCCTTCATGCTTTGCTCAGTCTCCTGCGAGGACGGAGCACACGTCAGACCACAGGAGACGGGGGCGGGCCGTCCAGCGCCGCCTAGCTCCTCCCACACACAGAATGTGATTGGTCGTGTTTAGTGAAGAGCTGAGCAGGTACTGCTCCATGTGTCGACATGAAGAGATCAGAGCTTTTCTTTAATTGATTGGAATGCGTCTTTCTATACCGAGACGTGGGTTTGGATATTCATTACAAAAAATAAAAAGCAGCATTCAAAGTCCCCGTGAAACGGAAGTTTCAGTCTTTAGCTTCTGTACGCTGACGTGCTCCCAAGTGAAAATGAATATTTAAATCGAACCCTTTGCATTTGATTGGACCGATACAAAGTGGGTGGAGTGTGGCTCCACCACCTCCACACACACACGCACACGCACGCGCGCTAGCTAACTAGCTAGCTAGCTAGCTAGCTTATACATCATGTTCTGTTTTACAGGAAGAAATACGATCGGATTTCATCATTCTTTTTTTTTTTTACTTTTCTTTTTGCATAATTTGTTCAATATGTGAACAATATGACCAGGATCGTGATCTAAAGGGGTTAAAATAGCTTTTTGAGAGTAAATAAATAATATATAAATGTTTGTGTTTTGCAGAGAACCAGAGGGCAGAAGAGGAAGCGGGTTCCCATCGGTGAAGACAGAGAAGATAAAATGGAGGTGTGTCCTAGTTTACGTGCTAATGACATTAGCATCCATGAACCAGTTCAGCTCTGTTTTCTACCCCTTTTACTTTACTAATCCAGGTATATTTGAGTTGTAAGCATCAACGTATTACGTCATATTATTGACAATTTTATTGAAATAAGAGATCAGTTAATGGATTTCTGACACCTAATTAACCATTATTTATATGGCTGGTAGAAGGGCTGATTGTTTTTGAGAGAAAGACAATCAAGTGATACATTTATTTCACAACTTCATGTCAATAAATGGATTTTAGACTATTTCAATCAGTCAGAAGGAGAGTTTGTTACTTATTTCCTTGATTCATTTATGAATCATGTAACAGAAGTCAAATATAATAGGAAATGTCCTCCAAAATTCTAAATTGCTTTCTCTTTCCAACCAGCAGCTGATTCATGGGGAAAAGGAAGCAACTTTTTGAACTCATTATGAAGCTTTACAAAGCAAATGTTTGGTATATTAACTTGATAAATAATTCAAATCCTTAGATAATTGAGTCACTGTTCACTAACTGTCTCTGCTGTCCGGCTGTGAGGGAAGAAGGAGTTGAACCTGTTGTAACTGAATGATGTCATTGAGAGACAGCGGTGCCTGTGTTGAGTGGGGTTGGATCCTGGAGGTGGTAGCTGAGCTCAGACTGGACTCTGACTGACAGGTCGGGGTTTGAGGGGTCATTTTGCACTGGAACTATTTCTTGACGAGCAGTGACGGAGCAGTGATGGAGCAGTGACGGAGCAGTGACTGTGTGCGTGTTCCTGAAGGACTGTCGCCACAGCCAGGCTGCCAGGTTTGGTGCTATCTCGCCCGCACAGAGACCACAGCCAAAACCTGTGCTCCTCCACCGCATCTGGGCAACATATGCTGCAGCCGGAGAAGCATTGGGTGGATGGATACGCTGTCGTTCGTCAGGAAATAGATCCAACTCGAGTTGGGTTGATTTTCCTTAAACCGGTTTGATTTCATACAAACTGCCGCTGTACTTAACACAGAGACATGAGATAGATGTCGCTCTTCTCATCTCTCAAAAAATAAACACAACAGAAGTCAGTAGTTCTTTTTTTTCTATAAACAAAACTTACACCATGAAAAAAATGTGAAAGACGAAGTTATCACATAAAAACTGTTCCACGTTAGTTTCTTTTAGTCCAGAGGTCGCCTGTGAAGAAGCCACATCCTAACAGTCACTTTCATGAATTGTGTTGGGGAAATGATGCTCTGGCTTTTCCCCCATCTCTCCCCCAGTTTAACATTCCAGTCTTTTTTCTTTTTTACATCCCGACCACCAACAAGTGCCCATACAGCCCTGGATTCTAATAAGCCGTGTTTCCATAGGAACCACTGCCACGGGAACGCCGACAACGGCAGTCTGCAATGCAGAAAAAACCCAAAGCCGACGACACGAGGACCGAGTGCACAACCTGCAGAGGACCGGGCGACAACGAGAACCTTGTGAGGTGAGGGAGGGTGTGTGTGTGTGTGTGTGTGTGTGTGTGTGTGTGTGTGTGTGTGTGTGTGTGTGTGTGTGTGTGTGTGTGTGTGTGTGTGTGTGTGGTTGAGAGAGGAAGCAGGGGGGTGGGGTTATCAGATACGCTCTGTGTGGGGGGTTCTCGTGAGGCAGCCGTATCCTCCTGATGATTAAAGTTCAGTCTTCATTAGGCTGTGGCCGCCTGGCCTCTGCAGAGCGAGGGGGCTGGGCTATCTCATCCATAGGCCCCTTGTATTGACCTGCCACATACATTTGCACAGTTCATTAAGGCGTAATGAATAGCACAATTTACTCTGCTCCTTTCTTGGGATTTCAGGTGTCAGGCATCTAATAAGCAGGTTTTTTCCCTTTGACATTGGAATTCTGTGAGAAAGCATATAAAAAGAAAGTAGATCACAGCAGACTGCTCGTCAGAACATTGTCATGTGATGAATGTCTCACATGAAACCTTCTCCATTCTCATCACACCACAATCGCCTGCATGTATCTCATCATTGGAGTATAGTATATAGGAACTGGAACCAGTTTATTACTTTTGAATTGTTCTGTTGAAACATAACTCGTAGTGGCAGGACGCTTTTATTTGAATCCGGCTCGTGTTACAGTTTGTTCTTGTTTTAAAGCTCATTTTATAATTTTTATATCATCTTCCTCAATTCTGATCTCCTGTTTTCATTTTTTGTTGATACAAACAAATGTCTTCACCTGTTGTCTTCATAAGTTGAAGTAATGTACATTACAGCAACAACAGTGTTTCCATACTCACCGCTCTGAGGCTAGTTTTTAATGTTTTATAGTAATACTACGGTCACTCACTACTTATTTACAACCACTTCTCTGCACTTTTGCTGGGTTTGTTTCTGTTTAGTTTTTTTGCTGTTAAACTTTGGTCAATTCCAGCATCTCAAAGGACATAATCCCTCTGGAGTTTAAGTCAATCAGCAGAAAGTCACTTGCCACTATTTTGATATTTTGTATAATCCTTTAATTTATTTTTGAAGCAAAATGACAAACATCTTGTGAAGAGGTTACTTTTGGCTCTAGAGAAATGTTCTCTGTTTACTAACATTATATAATCTAAACAAAATAACCAGTTGATGAAAATAATGATTTCAGTGCTCAATACCATTTAAGAAAGAAGGGAGGGGGGGTAGATTTTGGGCTATTTTGCTTCCATAACATGTCTTTTTTCAGATTAGTTGAAATATACATTTAGGTTTTTATTTTACTACTTTGTCTATTTGTGTAAGTACATTTCTCCTCAATTCACCAAAAGTTAACGTTAGATGATTTTTCAAACAGTATTTCAGAAAACGTGTTGTACAAAAATAATTTCCTAATGTAAGTCATCAACTGGGGAAGTTTCATGGTGATATCTACTAGTTAGATTTGACCTCTATTCTATATTACTGTCTTCAAAATGTATGTCATTTTACAATAAATAGGCCAGAAATCTCCACGTCCATCGCATTTACATCCACTAAACTTCCCAGTATCATTCCTCTCTATATTCTGAAGGTTTTTTGCAGAGGGGTTTGTTCATATCTCATTCATAGCCTGATTTATACAACAACTTATAAGCAGTGATACTAAGATATATTAAAAACTCCCTCTGTAAAAACCTTGACTCTAACATTACAACAAAATGAAACAAGAATTTTTAACCTGGCTTTATCCGATGTTCACATTTCTGTTTTTAGCACATATTTAAGATAATGCCTCATTTACATAAAAGACAATCGTCTCAATGTCAGTAATGAAATGTTTTAACCCAGTCAGCTGGGGTGTCTCCCCTTAATGTGAAACTAAGCGTTGCGCTTCATTGTTGATCCTCAGCTGTGATGGAAACAAACGGGAAAGCAGAATCACTTTCATGTGGTCGTGCTGATGAATAGTGCTGTCAAAATGTACAACATGCTGAAAATAAGATGCCAGAGGTCATTTCACCACCCACCATACCCACAATATTTGACCAGTATTTGTCAGCAACTCGCCTTTATTTGTCCGTGCATGCTTATTATTTGAGACTCAGCCATTTCTTAAAAACTGACTTTTATTCAAGAATTAGTTTTCTTCTGCACTACTTCACAGAGCAGTATGTGTAGAGCGAGCCCAACAAGAAAAAGCCAATGTAGAGTAAAAATCCACACAATCCATGTAGTAACATCTTGTACTGAACAAAATACACTATGTCCATGGCAAGAGCAGTGTCATGGAGATGGATGAAAAAGGTTGTGAGGGTTGCGGGTCGGGTTGTGAGGTGTGCTGCCCTGACTCTTTCTATCTTTGCATTGCACAGGTTGTGAGAGCCGGGGCAGCCAGCTCACCTCCCATAGAAACTGGGGACAGATGACCGTTGGCTTAGAGACAGAGAGGCAAATTGACGCGTTTGAAGAATGGCGCTCGAGTCAGGCTGAAGATTGAGACCGTCACGCCGCCCCGCAACCACCTCTGATCCAAACTGGACCAAGAACTGTCCAACGAAAATTGAGCGGGACTGTCTGAATCCAAAACATGGAGTCAGTCATTTTTGGTTAATGTTGGACTCTTAACTGCTTTTACACACTACGAGTAACTTGGTTGATTCTTTTTGTAACCGATTGTGGCTCAAGTTGCACCTATGCAATTTTCTGCATCTACAAAGTTTTGACCAAGTAAGAAAAAGTTATGTTTTTTATACAATTCATGTATTAAACCATTCTGGCGAATAACCACGACACCTCTCTTGTGCTAGTTAGGTAGCATTAAACCGAAATAAGTAGAAAATGACTGAAGAGGTTGACTTGGAGGCAACTGATGGTCGGACTGCTCCGAATTTAATTTGTAAGACATTGAGTCATTGGTTTCTTTAAACATCCCATGGAATGGTATCATTACTTCCTTAATGTGATGTACTTCCTCTAGACACAGTTACACAGTGAGGGAGTCATCAACCATGAAGTGGAACTCTGTTTGATTTGATACACTCTTAGAAATAATGGTTATAGAATAATAGTTCCAAAAGGGTTCCTCCTGAAGGGCTGAGGTTTTACCCAGAACCATTTGCTTTTGAAGAACTCTTTTTTAATAAGTGTTTTTCATGGGTTCTTTGTAAGACTAAGGGTTCTATTAAGAACCCTTTTCATCCAAAGAACCCTTTTTGGAAATAACTAATTATTCAAGGATCACCTCATCAGTCCCTGCTCTTTAGGAGCCTCTTTAGTAGGGTTCTGGTTGGAACCATTACTCCATAAAGGGGTTCGCTGTAGAACTTCTCATAGGGGGTTCTGGGTGGAACCTTTTTACAGATGGTTCTAGGTGTAACCCCTTACGTTGTGTTTTAGGTAGAACCCTCTGAAAGGGTTCCAGGTAGAAACGTTGTGGAAAGGTTCTACCAGGACATAAAATGGTTCTCCTATTGGGACAAACCAACAAACCCTATATAGTTCTGGTTAGCACCTTTATTTCTCAGAGTGTAAGACGGACAGAAAGGCAGGATTCTTAGTTTTTTATGGTAACAGTACACCCACTAATGAAGCACGCAGACCACTGAAGATGCACTGTTTTCCACGAAGAAGCAGCTTTCTAAAAAAGCTATTTTCATGCGTTCTTAAAGATTGTGTTCAAATCTGGCGGTAGATTGCAATAAATTGGTCCAAAGCTGACGTGCTTCTTGATTGCTCACATGGCAGCTGAGCTTCCCTCTTGGGAGACGTGATTGGAGGACTCTTGGCTTGTTGGCCATGTTGCTCACAGTGTGAAGGTTCAGAGAGCTAAAACAGTCAGAAAACCTGCTGCATCTTCTGCCTAGAAAACTGCTATCGCAAATAATCCCTCTCTCTGCCTCTTGGTGCTCACTTGCATCCAACATGTGTGTGAATTACTTCAGATCTCTACACTTTTGACCCCTCAATGCCACTTCTCATCAGTACCAATCAGTATTATTGATTGAAGTCATCACCCTGAGCATTTCAGTGTGAATTTGGTTCATTACGGACACCCTTGAACCCAGGCTCTCCCAGACTTGAATGTTGTGTTGTGTTGTGTTTTCTATGTACATAGAGGACCCGAAGTATTAAGAAAAGTCAGTGTTGTGAATAGAAAAGCCAACTGTTTCTGGTTAATGAATGCTACTATACAGCATCTGTAGTAGAAACAAACTAGTTTAGTTAGTGGTAATAGCACTTAAATATTAGTCCAAGTGTCTTTACTGTCTTTAGGCATTTAGGTCTTCCTCTGTGTCCATATCTTGAAGTGACAGTTCAACTGACACATCCTCAGAAAGAAGCCCAGCTTTGTCTCCATGTCCCTGGCGGCCCACAGTCAGTGCTGTCAAAACAACAGCTGCTTGCTGCTCCGTCAGGGCTCATGACAAGTGTCACACTCTGCCCTCACATGTCACTCCGTTGCCCGTTCAGGGCCCTATATGCATGCTTTTGGGAGCAGGCAAACCCGTGCAGTTTACTGCTTTTTGCTTCTCTGGAGTTAGTCGGGACCCAACTCCACACTGGGACCGTCTCCGGAGACGAGACCTCGGTGTAGAGCGACTTGCTGTCTCCTGACCAGTCCTTTCCCATCACTCACGCTCTGTCAGTCTCAAAGTCAGTTCTACAATGCATGGCTGTATCTATTTATCCAGATCTATACAGTAATCTAAAAAATGTAAAATAAGTGATGTGGTCTTGTTGAATTTGAATGCCAGGTAGCTACGTAAGTGTGACAATGTGTACAGTATTTATTGAAGAGGCCAATCATAAATTTTTGTGCCTACATACTTGATTATACATCATAAGCTTGTGTTGTGAAAAGAGTTGAACTCTGATTTGTGATATAGTCTTGGAGCGACTACCATATTTTCTTTTGATCGCCAAACATTTGTTGTTTACACCCATGCTTTTAGGGGAATATTTCTGATTAATTGTATTGTGATACTGTATGAAGTAAGAATGTGAATGTTGCTGCTGTTGTGTATGTGCAGTGTGCCAGCCTCTGGCCTACAGCTCTTGAAAATTAAGCAGAGCTTTAATAAACTCTTGACTTTTTCACCTTATTGCCGCAGTGATAAATGAGTGTCAGCCAGCTAATTAATTGTTCTAAAGGTGCGGCGGCGGCAGTCCGTTTGTGCGTGTAATGCCCTCTGTCTTCTGTGATTTATCACCTGGGAAGTGGCCTTCTGGTTGCGGGGGTCTCAGACAGAATCTTGTGGCTTAGCCCACATACAATACAGTCTAGAACTGATCTGCTGGATTCTCTAGTGTCTCACTGCAGTCACTGACGAGGTTTGATCAGCATCGACTACCTTTAAAAACAGTGAAAACTCTTAAGTAGAGTAGTGAAGCTGCTGATTGGGAATATCTTCTAAGTATGTCTAAGTATAAACATACAGAACGTTCCAAGTTCTCATGTCTGAAAAAGACCCAAGACCATTGTTGAGCCTGTCAATTAATAGACAACCAATGAAGCGTTGATCATAGGGCTGGACTGTTCTGTTATTTGTCTATTCATTCTGTTTAAAACCAGTATTTCTGCATAGAAAGTAAATAAAGATTAGGCTACACCAGGGATAGGCAACCTTGGGCACGCATGCCAATGGTGGCGCGTGGTTGACCAATGGTGGCACGTGGTTGACCAATGGTGGCGCGTAGTTGACCAATGGTGGCACGTGGTTGACCAATAGTGGCACGTGGTTGACCAATAGTGGCACGTGGTTGACCAATAGTGGCACGTGGTTGACCAATGGTGGCACGTGGTTGACCAATGGTGGCACGTGGTTGACCAATAGTGGCACGTGGTTGACCAATGGCACACTGACAATAAGTGCCCTCTAATGTGCATGCCAAATGACCTCTTTCACAGCTATTGGCCGTTACTAACTTACGTTATTTAAGGTAGTTTAATCGGTCCCTCCCCCCAATCGGATTTGGTGAAGAACCGCCCTCTGATTGGCCAGTACTCGCTGACTTCTTTGCAGAATTTGTTAAAGTTACTGCTAATGAACAAGATTGGTGGGGTGAACGATTTCAACTCAGATGTGGATGTTTTCATAATAATAGCAGCTTTCTCATATTTAATTACAATGTCCTGATTATGGGAGAAAAATGATTTTTTTATAATGTTGCTCTGCCTTTGCCTATATGGAAAGAATAAAATAACAGATCTGTAGGATATTTACATATTGATGTTGTGTCATAATTATACTTATTGTTAACCTTAAAGGCACAGTGTGTAGGATTTGGGGGCGTTTAGCGGTATTGTTGCAGATTGAATACCCCTACACTCACTCCTCCCTTTTCAAGACCACGGTAACGTGAGCCGCTGAGTGCAAAACCGTGGTAACACCATTCGCCTCGCTACCAGGCCATCCATACCATAATAACACCACGTTATTAGGAACTGAAGCCAGACTGCGGCTGGCAGCAGCTTTGCCGTCCTTAGCTCCCGTTACAGCTTAACAAGCCTGCTGTTGAACTCTGGTGGTGTTGAAGTACGGTCAGAATGTGAAAGGCCTCGAACGAGAGCCAGTGTTTGTCGTCCACGTGTACTGTAGAAATAACGTGAGGCAACGTAATGAGGACCCACTCCCTGTGTAGATATGAAGGGCTCATTCTAAGCTTACAAAAACACAACGATACTTAGTTTAAGTGATTATACACTAGTGAAACCATAGCTATGCATATTATGTTTCATTTCTGCTAATAGATGCCCAAAATGATACACGCTGTACCTTTAATGTTGATATGGCACACTAGTTAACAAGAAAATGTAAAAAGGGCACTTCACACCAAAAAGGTTGCGGACCACTAGTCTACACTAATATTGTAAGTATTATGCTATATATGATATGAGATTCCAGCAGGGGCTGCGTAGGATTGTTTTCCGGCTCATGATCAAACATTTCCTATAACTCCAGAGCATTGTGAAGTAGAAAGTCAATGTTTATTGAAAAGAAATCAATGTAATCATTTGCAAAATTCACAGCATGTTCTTGTCTTCAAAGAACATGCTGTTTAGACTTTAAAAAACAACATTTTCGCTGTGGTCCAAAAAAAGGGCTCTCTCACTTGCTGCACACAAAAGGAGCCCCCCCCCGCCCCCCCCATCTGTATTAACGGGGTGGGCTAGTAGCAATCTAACAGCACCATGAATTACATTTATGAAACTACAATAACAAAAAACTATTTGGGCTAGAACACTATTATTGAAGATTACTCAAATCGTTACCAAAATAAAATATCACATGCATCTGCATATGCTTGGCGCTCGGCCCTCCATCAGTACGTCATCACTTCCACAGCGACGACTGGAGAGAGATGTCAAAGAAATTGCCCGTTTGAAGCATGAATGTAGTAGAGTTGAGTAGATTTCATGGCAGTTTGTCACTAATGACATATCTGTGTTTAGATTGGTGCTCGACTGAAGTGTCATTCAGTGTTCGAAACATAAATGGTTCATCCTCTGGAGAGCACGACTGTGCTCAGTGGATTTCATTTCAGCCTGAGCCTTTGATGTTGATCAGAGCCTCACCAATACTGGAGTTCTGAGGCCAGTACCGACATTTATAGTTGAGAGTTAACAACTACAACAACAGTGTATTGTTGATGGCGTAAAGGAGGTCACTGGAAACATTACGAATCATCCACATCATATTTCATGGCAGTAGAGCTTTAAGGGTCATTGCTGACCTGAAATGGTATATGACACAACATTCTTAGCACAGGGTCCACTTATTGGACATTTCCTGGAGCTGTCAGTGGATCTTGTGCTAAGATTTTCTTTTTGTCAAAAGTTCTAGATTTGACTGTGAAGAGGCAGTACTGGATGGGCAGCCTCGTGAACAGAGTTTAACCCTACAGGTACGGTGGGCACATGCACTTCAAACTGGATTGGAATTAAAAAAATCTAACTATGGCAACAGTCAAATGAAATCGAAAGCAAATCGTCATCAGAAAAAAGAACAGGCAATAAAATATAGACACAAGCACATCCCTCGCTCAGGTGATCTGCATGATTGACAGTCACTGTATCCCAAGTTGGCCCAATCAGAGCGGAGATGGACGACGCTGTCTGATACTCCCACATGGGGGACAGTGTGAGCCTCTGTGAAACACGCACATATAAAAATTATATTTCATAAATCATCCTGTAGAAATAATTAATACAAAGTAAAGCACAGAAATGAAATATAGTAAATATTAGATATATTATACAATAATATTATTCTCCCAAAAGGAAAATACAGGAATACAGGCAAGTTCATCTTAACAAGCTTAGTTGAGCTCAGCCCTTGTTCCTAAATAGTTGTGGCAGAAGACAGAAAGAGAGACATTTTGGTTTGAGGCTTCTCTGTGAGATGGAACCATCTCACCGTGGTGAACCGTACGCACCCCGATCCCTCATCCTCCACCCTGGGGTCTTTGGGGACCCAGATCGGCTCGGCTACAGCTGGTTTCTGTTTGGGATGAGACCGGGGCCAGGAGGGGCGCAGGAAGGGGAGGGGCTAAGAGAGACAAAGCTAGTGGGGGGGTTCTGGAAGGCAGTAACCTTTCCGATGATGAGTGCGTTTCCCATTACTGCTCTGACACCGGATCCGGGGAGATGATTTAATGGCGGCATTTTGTTTTTGCTGACTTCACCCTTTCCCCCCCTATTAAAACCGAAAACACCAGAGCTGGGACTGGGGCTGTGTGGGAAGTGTGGCCAAGCAGCTAAAATCTATTACTCCCCAGCTTCTTCCCGTCTCTTTATCCCACTGATTCCTCCACAGTGTGGGTCCGCTCCAATGCTTCCTGAGCTACACGCTCTCCCCTCGCCTCCTCCTTTCTGTTCTTATCCTCTTTTAACTGCACTGGGTTGCCTCCTACCCCTTTTTTTAAAAATCATTCCATACTGAGCATGAGCCACAAAGCCCTGTGGGTGCCTTATATCTTAATTGATAACCTCATCATAGACTTGTTTTAATGGAGTTGCAGTGGGCCACAAGCCGTTTGTATCTCTAGTGGAATTTCCGTAGGTAGCAATAACGAAGACTAAGTTTCTTCCCGGGGTCGGACGCTACAAGGCTCAGGTTTGTCCCACAGAGGTGAGGGCACAGACCTGCCGCTGAAATGGACTCTCCTCCAGGGTTGTACCCAGCTCACCGGGGCCCCCTGCTGGAATTAGAAAGTACCACGCCTCAGTCACATACAAAGCAGGTGAGAGCTGTAGACATCATTCCCCTCCCCGTCCCAGCTGTGACTGAGTTGTGTCCAGATGAGCTAATAAAGGCAGCCGCTCTGACTTGGCTCACCATAGGTGCGACTTCAGCAGTCCATTCATTTCTTCGCCCCTCTTGTAAAACAATGGCTCTTTTCTAATGTCGTAGTGACCCAACAGTAAATCAAAAAAAGTAGGAGGCTCACAAAGTCCAATAATCCACTCCTTTCAATGGAAAGACACCGGCGGCACACTTTGTCATGGATGAGAGTCAGTGGCTGAGTGCCTTTGTGTCATATTGATTTCCGTCACGTGGCCACTCCCAAGGTAATTGCATTGCCCACTCGTGATAAATTCATTGCCTTGTTTCAGCCACTTGGGCTCAGAGGCCAGGGCTGCTGGAGAGAAAATCAGTTTTTTAGGCCACAAACCCACCGTCGATACATGGACCCATGACTGTGGGTACAAAGCAGGTGGGAAGCAACAACCATCAATAACCCTACAGGTTCTGTTCCTCCTCATTACGGTTCTTTAGCTCAGTGCTCAGTTTGTGTCTTTGATTCTTCCCATTGTTTTTTGCAGTCTGCTCTGGTTTTGATAAGGACTGGTGAACACGGGAGCTGATGCCTTTCTACAGCGCTACTCCTCAAGGGGTCCGACACTGAGAAGCTAAGCACAGTAGACAAAATGATCGAAACTAGTAAAAACATTACTCGCTACTCACATTCAACTGAAACACTAACACTTAAGGCAAGACTGTGTCACTTTTATACGAAGAACTTCTTTGTCTTCCAAATCATAAGATGAATTCAAAAGAAACAAAACATACCTTTACTCAATTCAATACACAATGGTTTTGTTGATGGTGTTGTTGCTATAACCTGACCTAGAATCAGAATCAGCTCTACTGGTAAGGTATGCTTGCACATACATGGAATATCACTAAATGTTTCCATCTGTCATTATGTACTTACAGAGAATAGAAAAAAAACAACTAGGGTCAAATACAACGAAGCTGGACAAACAAAGGTAAATAATAGACAGGACTGTTATGTATATGTTTATATGTATCTATATGTATATTCAAAAAGCAGCAATGACCAACAATAGAATAAGAAATAAAATGTCTATATGCAAGTCAAGTGTGATAAACATATATCTATTGATAGATAAAGATATGTAAATGTCTGAAGGTAAACGTGATGACACCACTGACCGACTGAAGCATGCTGACCCTTTTACTTGGTCTGCTATGACCAGTAGCTTGTTTGCTAGTGCTAGCTAACATTATGCAGATAATGCTGTATAACAGACATCACAGAAAAGGTTTGCTGACTTTTGACTTTTTCCCAGCCGTACTCTGGTCTGGCTACCATTATCTTATCGTCACACATTCCCACAGTGACGGGGGTCAGGGTTAAGGTTAGTGTTGCTCGCTTTAATTGCTTTGTGCTGGCAACTGGCATTGAGAATTCCACACTGACAAAAGGCTTTGTATAAATTAACATAGATAAAGTTTAGAAATTAGCTTACAAACAGACTTAATGTGTATAGTTGTGTTCTGTGATATCATATCTTGGTCTGGATATAAACTAAATATCAACAGATTTGAATGGATAGAAGCCATCCTGCTCGGCGTTCTAACTGCTCCTTCAACATGGTTCACTTGGCTTGAATTATCTCACTACTTTCCCAAGTCCAAAAAAAGTCACATTTAGGCACATCATTTTATATTCCATCCAACTGACTCAGTTTAATATTGCGTCTTCAATGTTCTCATCAGTGCAGTTTCATTTAGTTATGACGATACTTCACAGAATATCTCTGCAGCGTCCGTGGAAGGGTGGGGGGCTCTATGCGGATCCTCGAGTGGCGACACTTCCTCTTTATGACAGCAATGTGACAGCTATTTTGAAGAGGCGGATGAGATCAAATGGAGCCAGCTCAGATTTGTGGGACCTGAGCCCCGCTTGGTGAGGACAGGTCCCCCCCGGTGACGCCGGAGGGGAGGGAAGGGGGGGGAGGTCTCAGGACTTCACACAGAGATTAAATACCAGATGAAAGTGGACACGAATCGCCAACCGAGAGCAACATGTGTAGCAGACAAAAGCAATCAATCATGTCCCCTCCACCACCTCACCTCCAATAAGATTACATCAATCAATAACCTCTCTTATGAGTGATTGGATTTTGTCTGCTTCCAAAGTGGGAGGGGGAAAAGGGGGGGCTGCTCAATTTTCCCAATGATTAAAGCAGGGCCAAATTGCTTAGATAACATCAAGGACCTTGCTGTGGCTGGGTGTGTAAGGGCAAGTGTTGGGAGCAGATAGGCTGGTGGTAGCAGGTGACTCAGGCGGTGAACACACTGAGAACAACACTTGCTAAATTATGCAGATCAGCTGGTGAGGGTCTATATTCACCAGCCTCCATATTCACCAGCCTCCATATTCACCAGCCTCCATATTCACCAGCCTCCATATTCACCAGCCTCCATATTCACCAGCCTCCAGGAGCCCAATGCTGCTAGAATACAAACACCGTGGCAACATGTCCACAGATATAAGTTGGACAGTACTGTGTGTACAACTGATTTAGTGAGACACCTATAAAACAGACTCACTAATTACTAAGGTATTACTAAAGCTTTCACTTCCGTTTATGTGTGGACCAGAGCAGCCATCTTGGATTTTGAGGTGAAGTTCTTTAGGCTTTCCCTTTCGGAAATCTGTATTCAGGTGGCGTTCCAGTTGAAGTTTCCGATTGGCAGCTGGGTAATTCCAAAATTCAAATGGAACGCACAATAAAGCCCAAAACTTTAAATTTGGGCAAGGGGCTTCAAAATGAACTTTTTCTGTAAGCCATAAAGCAGCTATAATCAATACTTTTATCACAGTGTATTGACAATGCAGAACAATGTGACACTGTGAAGTGATCGCTCATAGTGCTGACCTTCCAGAGAACGACCACCTGAATCTGCAGCTCCCCTGCACAGAGCTTTAGAGTTTCAGCTCATTGGTCCAGCCCACAACTTTAGTGTTCTGAGTCACTCCCACCGCTCTGAGCTTTAGGCCATAGCTGGCCACCCAAAATACTTCCAGTTTACTGCAGCAGATTGCGAGATTAGCCGCGGACAGACACAGACAGAGGTGCACGCTCACTCACGGACGCACTCACACATGATCCTCCTGGCGGAGATAATAATGAATGCTAATGTTGGATATGCAAGTAATCAAATGTTTGTGAAAATGTTTGCATTAGCAACTTAAAAGGTATGTTGTGAAGGGATGGTAATGTAATGGTGGTTATGATGCTCTGTCTGCCGCTCCAGACTAAAAATATCTCAACATCCATGGTATGGCTTGACATGGAATTGTGCACAAACATTCACAATCAGAATGACAAACTACTTTGCTGATGTTCTGATTTTTACTCTAGCGACACCAGCCAGTCAAACTTTTTCTTTCCCAGTGAAATATGGTGAATTATTGCTCAAGACAGACGATCTCACACACTGTCAGTCGTTTGCATTCATTGACATTTTAATTGAGTACAAGTAACCAACAATGTGTGGTATTTCTGGTTCATCATTCTGGAATCACCGTTGAGTGGCTATTTGTGGTACTTTATCTTAAGGCACTGAGGCGTAACCTTCAGTGTCTGGCCATAGGCACTGAATTTACAGTGTGGCTCTAACCTCTTTCCTGAACAAACATAAATCTGACAAAAAATTTGTATTGCCAATAAAGATATTGTTGTCAGGCAATTTTTTTTGTATACGAGCCCCTGTCAGGTGAGACAAAATTTACACTCCAGCCAGCTGGCAGATCAAAGTTGCCAGACAGAACAGTTCAGTTAGATAGATGTTTGATTGCTGACTTAATTACCTGCGCTGAGTGATTGGAATTTTTTTTTGCTGGCCGTTTCTCCCAGGTGGCAACCTCCAGTTTTGCCGAGTGAAGCCAATGCGGAAGTGTCTTAAAACTTTCATTCTCTCTACTGACCAGCAGGGGGTGACTCTACTGCTTGCAAAAATAAATCTGATTGTATAGAAGTCTATAGAAAATGACTCTACTTCTCTCTTGATTTATTCCCTCAGTAAACATTGTAAACATGAGTTTATGTCTCAATCTCTAGTTTCAAGTCTTCTTCAATACAGCATGATGTTCATTTAGTAAATTATGGTCCATTTGGAGTCAAACAGACCATAAAGCAGGGGATGATTTAGGGCGGGCTTACTGTGATTGACAGGTCACTGCCCTACTAGAGACGTATACGGTGTGTTTATGCCACTCCTCCGCAATCCAAATATGGTCACTTCTGTTCATTGGTTGTAAAAAAAAAAAAAACAACATGGTGACGGCCGTAATCCAAGATGGTGACGGCGAAATCGCCGAACTCAAAGCTTCATAACATCCCTCCACAAACCAATGGTCACGTCACGACGACTACGTCCACCTCTTATATACAGTCTATGGTTTCTCCCTGCTTATGGTCTCTTAGCTACGCTAAGCAAAACATGTCATGTGTCTATTGTGTGTTGACAAAAATTCCCCAAAATGTTGGAATGTTTCTTTTACTGCTTTGTTCCCTTTTTGCACCGGGCCATACCATCAACTCCTGCCTTGTAGTATTAGATAGCTTGACACAGCTAAAGCTATCATAGCTTCCTTTATACGGGGGTGTACCTTTCCTTCACTCAAGGTCAGCCCTGTCGAGATGTTCTGCTTTTGGTCAACAGCTCAAAGTAACTTCTCCCAAGTTCATCAAAACGTAACATGACAGCTCCTTCTGCTTTTACATTGAGTCTGGGAGCGAGTCTTGTGACCGCGTTAGCATGTATGTCTGTGTGTTACCAGGCACTTCCAGCAGTGGACTGGGGGGTTGTGTTCATCAGCTCTGTGTGAATGTGTGGACCTCTCCGAATGTGTAGCTCATTTTAGCTAATTTGATCCCACCTTTCACGGATAAATGAAGATTAAAAACCACATTATCACCAAAAAAACCCTGCATCATTGAGCAGTGCTTTAATTCAAAGATCTTCCCCACGATACACAACAAACATTAAACAAGGGTTCATTAAGGTAAAGTAATTAGGGAAGCATGCGTGCAGCCGCCACAGTCTCGCCAAATAAAAAGAGCCCTCCTGTGAGTTTGGAAGGTCTTCAAGAGTCTCCAGCAGCGAAACTGAAGAGTTTGCTGCTTCCTTTTTTTTCGCCTTGGTTAGAGATTCATGTGAAATCAATTGGGCGGTTTGTGTGCAACTATAGGAGTGTGCTCATTAGTGGAGCGCACACACTTTGGTCATTTGTCTTCTATTCACTAGGTGGCCGCAGGGCACTTAAAATTCCCATCGTTTCCTAGCCAGATATGCCTGCTCAGCCCATCCAAGATTATTTTGTGTGTGTGTGTGTGTGTGTGTGTGTGTGTGTGTGTGTGTGTGTGTGTGTGTGTGTGTGTGTGTGTGTGTGTGTGTGTGTGTGTGTGTGTGTGTGTGTGTGTGTGTGTGTGTGTGTGTTCCACCTGCCTCTGCACATTTGTGCTAATGTGCAGCAGCTGTTAGCTTATGCCCCTACAACTCATAAGATGCCAATTATATACGCCAATTAAATTTCAACTCTGATTTTAGTAAATCCACTGGACTTAATATGTAAACACTACAGGTAGATATTATTAGACCTATTCACAGCTTCTGTTTTTTATCCCAGTGCCAGAAGGCATCCTTCCATAACTTTATGTTTATTAGAGTTTGGCTTGTCCCACTCTAAATGGAGGCCCCCACCATGTCCTGCTGGTTACTTAAAGGGAAATTTTATTTCCACTTGGGTTTTATTTTTTTAAATTTTTGTGCTTTTTGCCATCATTCTTAGTGATGAGCCCACCCAGTTAATCGCTGACATCAGGGGTCACGTTGCATGATAATCGTGATAATCGTTTTGTTTATAATATAACTACAGGCATATCTCCTTGTGACAGCTTAGACTGCTACTTCTATTTTCAGAAATCATATGAATATGGGCAGGTCCACACTGGTCTGCTTTTATCATGCAAGTATAATACAATTTGGTAAAAAATAATTGAATATGCTGCTAATAGCTTTTACTGTTTATATATAATTCATTAACGGTAGCAGGTACAGAGCACTGTGGCCGATTAAGTTAATCTAGAGATAACTACGTAGCTTGAAGAGGAGGAACAACAAGATGTGCTTTGGATGACTGGAGCCCTGGTATTACTGCTGCTAGCCTTCTAACACAATCAGGCCAGGTGGGTGACGTCACACCAGCATTCCTCTTAAAGGGACCATGTGGAGTTTTCTGGTAACAAACAAACATTTTGTGAACATTCAGTGTTACTATCAAAACGCATTGTGTGTATTAGAGTTAGGGTCAATATTTTCATATTACGCCATTACACCGGACTGGATAACAGAATTTTACCACTAGGTGTCGCACGTAAAAACAGCAGCTGCTTGTCACCAAAACGAGAATTGCTGGTCCACCTGAAAGGTCAGCTCACCTTAAGTGATCCTGGGCCCCAAGTTGGCCCTCCACTTTAATCAGCGAATAGCAAGCAACACACAGGAACTGGACCTGGGTCTCGAGAAGTTGCAGCATTTATTCCCCGACAGCCTAAAGTGTGCACACGCTCACTGCCTCGGCAGAACAGTGTGCTCGGCCCGTCGGACACGAGTGGCTTCGTTAGCCAGTGATATACAGATGCTCCTCCTAGCATTAGCCCCGCAGATGAAGGCCTTCCGGCTGCCACCCGACTACCAAAAGCTCCCAACGAGCTCCCAGCCAACGTCCAGTTTAATTGCAAGGTGTCACAAAAAGCAACCGAAGTATACACTGAAGAATTGTGTTTCTTTGTTTAGGCCATGGTTTGCACAAGTATGTTTCTCAGACTTAAAGTAGTCGCTGGAACTTCAATATTGTTTGCCACCGCTCACTTGTCAATAGTTGTTATTAAAATACTTTTTTTTACAGTGATACCCTGATTTTCAGTAGTGGAAAGTAACTAACTACATTTACTCAGGTACTGCACTTAAGTACAATTGTGAGGTACGTGTATTACTTGGTAGTATTTCCAATTTATTCTACTTTATACTTCTACTCCACTATATTTCAGAGGCAAATATTGTGTTGTTTATTCCACTACATATTACCATATGGTAACTAGGAACTAGTGACTTAAGCTTCGTAATATATTACGAAGCTTAAGTCACTAGTTACTTAGTTTATTTATGTTTTGGATATATATTATTATAGGTTAAGCCACCCATCATTATACTGTATGAAGCAATTAAAACAAGCTCCACCATGATTCTGAAATGGGCCCTTCATAATGATTACGTTTACTTTTGGTACTTCAAGTATATTTTGATGCTAATAGGCTACTTTTTGTACTTTTACTTCTGAATGCAGGACTTGTAACAAAGTATTTTACACTGCAGTATTGCTACTTTTGCTCAATTAAAAGATCTGAATACTTCTTCCACGTATGAACGCAAACCATGTAAAATAGCCGCCACACCACGTCCACGCCGTTCCATGAAGCTTTTGATAACTTGTAATCACTGAGGTATTTAGACTGTACTGACGGAATTTGACGGAAGTGGATCTGATGAATTCCCTAGGACAGGGGTCAGCAACCCACGGCTCCATAGCCGCATGCGGCTCTTCAGCCCCGTTGTTGCGGCTCCCTGGGACTTTGACAAAAAAAAAAAAAAAAGACACGAAGGAAAATAGAGAGTTTCATTCTGCTTGGACGTATTAATTTGCTTTCACTGCCAACGATGCTGGCTTACCTTTATGCTTTATATGTGGCGATAAGTTAGCAAACAACAACAAATGTAATGTTAGAAGACACTTGCAGAACAAGCACACTGCTTGGGCTGAAATGTATCAAGTTGCAGATCAGCGAAAAAGAGCGATTTCTCAACTGCTGCAGCAATCTGAGCAACGTAAATCTACTTTCACGAAGTGGATCAAGTCTCCTGATCAACTCCTGCTGGTTCTGAGGCAGCTCATGAGACAGTGAGGACCGTTAGTAGAAACCTATCCGTCCTGGGTGCTCTGACACTCCGGCGTAGTGCAGACGCTGCATGTACACGGAGCAAGAGATATGCATTTTAAAATGGAAACGTAGTAGTGTAGACTTGGCCTATTTATTCCAAAGTTTTTTCATTTAAATAATAAGTTATTGCATTTAACCCATCCTTAGCATTGGGCTGCTGTGAAGCACCTGTGGGTTCAGTGTCTTGCGAAATGACAAGTCGACATGTAGGGAGGCCAGGGATTGAATCTGCATTCTTGTGGTTACAGGACAGAGACGCTACCCCATGAGCCACAAACATAGGAAGCTCAAAGTGTGCATAGTTCTGTTTTTAATTGACCTCAATGTAGGCCGATACATGATTGTATTTTTTTTTTCTCCTCTTCATGAGAGTTTGATATTGTTATAAACAGGTAAAATAGCAATACAATGTCAATAATTGTCTATATTCCTGGTCTATAATTTCATAAATACAACAAACTATAGTTTTTGTGGATACATAATATGACTATATATAAAACTTTATAAGCTGTGATATCAAATAACGTTTGCGGCTCAAGACAAATTTTATTCGGTGGAAAATAGGGCAAAATGGCTCTTCGGATAGAAAAGGTTGCTGACCCCTGCCCTAGGAGGAGGTCGTTACAGAAAAGTGCAGAGAAATAGACAAAGATAAAAGGCAAAATCACACAAAATTCAAAATGGCCAGCTTCTGGTACGGTTTGGAGCATTGTCCCAGGAGACTTATTCTTAAGTTTAGATGTACTACATATGTCTACCAAATGTTGTATATCTATGTCAAACCTACTGCGAGGGCTGCTTTGTCGAACTTTGTTGAATTTTGTTGAACTTTTGTAGGGGGAGCTATCGAGTCGATTTGACATTTTGAAGCATGAAAATCATATCATATAACTACATTTAGGTCATTAAATGTATCCGCAATGTTTGGGTGTGTTTTGAGCATTTTTAGCCCCTCAAAAACATCTTTGTTTTCATGGCAAAGAGTGCGTCACCAAGGCGACAGGCTTTGACGAAACAACAATCTTTTAACAACTTTTAATCATTAAGGTTTTGAGATTATATTGTCCAAATTCGAAGTGGATCTGATAAATTCCCTAGGACGAGTTTGTTCCAGAAAAGCGCCTAGAAATAGACAAAACTTTAACGGTTTAGAGCATGGTCCCAAGAGACTTTTGTTTAAGTCTACATGTGATACATGTGCCTACTAAATTCTGTCTATCTATGTCAAACGTACTGCGAGGGCTGCATCGTTGAAACTTGGTAGGGGGCGCTATCGAGCCAACATTTCACTTTGAAGTATTAAAATCACATAATTCAACTACATTTATGACTTTAAATGTGTGTGCCAAGTTTAGTGACATTTCAAGCATGTTTAGTCCCTCAAAAGGACCTTCGTTGTTGACGGCGAAGATCAGGTCGCCACGGCAACGGCGTTACAAACGCTTTGTGGGCTGGCATTATAAAAATCTTCCGTTTGTGTGGTAGTAATTTGATGTCGATCTGATTTACCTACTAAGAAAACCAAGCCAAAGTATAGAAACTTTTACTTCCAGTTACCAGTAGGTGGCGCTATGACTATGATTCAAAATTAGACTGTACATGTCTTCAAGCCTGGAGTTTCATCATACGTGTGAAATTTGGAAATGATCTGATCATGTGGAGTCGAGTTACATCGGTTTATTCGCTCACGGGGAAGGATCGATATTCGCCGATGCTCCGAGTCGCCGCCCTTCATCGGATTCTTACAATCTTCACCGTGTTGCATTATCAACTTTGAGAGGGATCTGATTAATCTGTGAGGAACAGGGCTTACCAGTATAAAACATTTAATTTTTGTTGCCACTAGGTGGCGCTATGACTTTGATTCTAAATTATCATATGGATGTCTTCAGGGTCAGGATGTCATGACATATGAGTAATATGGAGCAGATAAGATAGTGAACGGCGGAATTACAACAACTTCGTGGCGAATGGTGTTTTTTTGAAAATCCCCCCTACTCACATAGTTCGATATTTTTTAAATCTTTGAACAACTTTTCACTGCAAAGGTCTCAAGATCATACTGGCCGAATTTGAAGTCAATCGGGTTTAATCTCTAGGAGGAGATCGTTCTTGTACAACGCCTGAAAATTATGAAAAATGCTAAAAAATGCTAAAAAAAAAACCAATATTGGGCGGATAAATGCATCGCCCCCTAGTGTTTGAAAATAATGAAAATCATAGGGTCAGTTAATGGAAGCGATGTGGACATATACTATATATTTGGTGATGATAGGCCAAGTGATTTGGAAGTTAAGTGGATTGAAAACTAAGCCACTCCCCTTAGAAGTTAATTGGTCCTTTTTGTTCTCAACACAATGAGATATCAACCAGATTTTCATAACGTTTAAGGACATTGAACCAATAATGATCCACAGAACATTTTTGTAAGAATCGGACCCAGCGTTTAGGAGGATTTTGAGAAAAAAGTGTTTTTTACAAAATTTAAAATGGCGGAAAATCTAAGTAGGCGGACCTTAGGGGTCTGATGGACTTATATTTAAGGTATACATAACCGAACATGTGTGAGAAATTTCAAGTCAATCGGGCTTCGGGGGAAAAAAGTATTAGCTTTCTAACTCAAGGGGGCGCTGTGGAGCAATTTTGTCCGACTTTTTCCCGACACCACAAAAAGCTTGCAATTTTCACCGATTCCAATTCGTGTGAAAATTTTAAATAATTTGGGTTCATCCCAAGCACCTCAATTGTCCATGCAAAGGCCTATAATAAGAATAAGAATAATAAGAATAAACATTACGATTTCTATAGGTCCTCTCGGACCGACTTCGTCGGTCGCTCGGGCCCTAATAATAATAGGAATAATAATAAACATTCCAGTTTCAATAGGGTCCTCTCGGACCGACTTCGTCGGTGCTCGGGCCCTAATAAACGGAGCGATTTCAATAGGTCCTCTCGGACCGACATCGTCGGTCGCTCGGGCCCTAATTAGAATAACAATAGGTCCTCTCGGACCGACGTCGTCGGTCGCTCGGGCCCTAATTAGAATAACAATAGGTCCTCTCGGACCGACTTCGTCGGTCGCTCGGGCCCTAATAAACGATACGATTACAATAGGTCCTCACGGTCCGACTTCGTCGGTCGCTCGGGCCCTAATAAACGATACGATTACAATAGGTCCTCTCGGTCCGACTTCGTCGGCCGCTCGGGCCCTAATAATGCATTTAATTTGTAACGCACTTTTCATTCATAAAGAATCTCAGAGTGCACAGAGCCAGTACATAGTTAAAAACATAGTTAAAACAGACTATATTTAAAAACATAGTTAAAACAGACTATAATAAAACAGAAATAGCTGATAGATTTAACACAGAGTAAAGTACAAGTTGGATTCAGCCCCATGAAGCATTGGCACAGGTTGATGTCGGCTACTTTTTAGTTTGCATAAAATCAAACCAGTGAGCTCGTACAACAGACCGGACCGGCCAAGCCAGGAATCCGTGTCCCCTGAAGTCTAAGCACCCTGACTGCTGCAGAGTCCTCCCCATGAAACGTTTGCAAAGGCATTTTTTAAGTATTTTTAATCTAGCACATCCCTTCTAATTAGTTTGTGTCCTCTTCCTGTCTGCCCTTGCTGCTGCATTGCAGCGTGTCTTGGCATGTGACCGTCACCTATTGATCAGTGGATGGTGTCGCGTCATCAGTAGACCTGTGCATCGTGTCACGTCCTCGTGAACAAGATCAACAAACCAGCGACCAGCTCCGAGTTCTACTTAATGTCTAAAACTTCACAGGGCACCTTTAACTTCCTCCATGTGCAACAGACTGGAGCTCTAACACTCTTCTGATTAGCCCGTCTGTGATGTGCTGCAGCTATCAAAGCTGATGGGTTTGATCTGATTTGCCCTGCTTTGAACAATTCACCAGCAACCCCAGAAACAATGCGGCTGTTCCTGTGGACAGAACACACTGTGAACAGTTATCGTATGAGCTACTTCAGTAGAATGTAGTACTTTTTTAAATAAAAAGATTTTTAAACCCAAAAACGTAGCAACTATCACAAATCACTGTATTTAATTCATAAATGCATTGACATCCTGTCATTGTTTGTCATCACATTGTAGGAGATATATATGCTCAAAAAACAATTTATTTGGAAAAAGCAAAAAATAGTACTACTAGATTTTTCCCTTTAGTTTTTTTCAGAAGGAAAAAGACCATTTTTGTTCCTAAATTCAAATTGGTTACTATCAGACAAGGCAGTTATCAGTATCTTCACAAAATAACTAAAACTGCATCCCCAGTTTGAACCTCTTTTGACTGAAGGTATACGATCATTAGAGAATTGGAACATTAGAAATCTGTTGGTTTGCTCACTAACACTATTCTCATAGATACTAGTGTAACATGAAGTGAACAAAGTGAATACAGAGTGCCCTGCTGAGTCCTTCATGTTCAGACTGGGCGTGTTCTCAGCTCTTGCCACAGTCAAAGCCCGAGGCACATTTCCTCTCACCATATTGAACTTGCCTGTAGAGCCATCAGATCTGACGGCATCAAACTGCCTAATTCCTTTCAGAGCACACATCCAACACAAAGCTGGCTTTGTTTGTGAGGGCTAGTAATTGATATCCAAACACCGGCTGCCATAAATCACGCACAAGACAACGTCTTGGACGGAGCGTATAATGTGATTTCATGATATTCATCCTGAAACCACAGCAGGAAAAGACAGAACATCCCAACAGAATGAAACCGAATCGGTGTGGAGGAGCGCTGATCGCCCACTGATTCAATACATCCTGTTCTTTCTATTGACTGAGGCGAGGAGAGCGCATCAGCAGCCCTATGCAGCCCTTTGTAAGTGTCTGCAGTCTCCATACAACCGCCTCTAGCTAAAGAGTGGGGTACGCTGTATAATAAAATAACGTGCAACATGGTTTACTACACAGAACCATTCGAGAAGCCGTCATTGGGAACTGTTTGGGCCATTGGATGAACCATTTGTCAATCAAACTCCTGCTGTCGGGAAAAGAGAGAAAACATCTTTCCCATGGTGAAAAACTTTCAGTGCCCTAATTTGCTCTTCTTTCAATTCAGGAATACTCTCCAGTTCTGATGTAACTGATGCTATTGCAGCATCTACACTAACCTCTTCAGGATCCGCCATTGTTGTTTTGAACCATCAGGCACCTCTCCATGTGGTCTCACACCTAAACCACGCTGTAGCTGCCAGTCGCTCCTCACTGGGAGCTGATCGATCTGGACACAAACTCAATACTTGAAGGCTGAGTAGATGGATCTCTGAGGGATCTCTTGATCTCGCGAATCCGGAGTGATTTCGAGGGGCGGACTGTGGCTGAGGGGGAGAGCGGATCGCCCTTCAATCATAAGAATCGATGGTTCAATCCCAGTTCTGCTAGTCCATGTCGACACTTATCCCCAAATTGCTCCCGTAGGCTGTTCCTGTGGTGTATGAATGGTTAGATTCTCCTGATGGGCGGGGGCTGTTAGTGTATGAGTGGGTTTGTCCATACAAGGACAAGTCTATTTACCTTTTACCATCTCGTGATATCACGAGACTCCATGGAATGGACATCCGAGAAAATATGATGATAGCCTGAGCAAGAGTCTGTTTTATTGCTTGGTTTGTTCTTATTGTCATCTGAAGTTCACCGAAATTGAAACAACTGCAGAGAAAGAAAGAACCTGCACCGCGAAATACAAACGTTTCTGATTTGGTGTGGATAGGCTCATATAGATGTACTCGTGTGTGGACTGAAAAGGCCTTTAGGCTGCTAGGCCACCAGGACACCTTCAAATGCATTTATGTTTCACCCTTTTGCAGAGTACATTACCATCTTTTATTAACTCTATTTCCACGAATCTCATTTACGGTCAGCAGAGCTAGTAAAACACCTGACAACAAGAAACAGCTGGGAAGTCAATGCTGCATTGACACACAGTAAACTCCATTAAAAGCATGGATGTATCGGAGCAAGGAGAGATTGACCTGTGACTGCAGCACAAAGAGAGCAGACTTTTCTTTTAATCATTTATGAGGCTGACTGCCCTTCAACGAGTTCCTCCCTGCCTGGTAAACACACAGACACACTCACACTCCACAATTAGAGCCAATTATGTCCTAATCAATGAAGGAGATTCACATTCTCCAATGAAAATCTGATAACAGCTTAACAGCCAGGGAGGTCAGCCTGAACCCCCTCTATTCATCTCCATTACTGGCAAAGAAGGACAGCGTGAGGGTTTAAAGACAGGGAGAGAAACACTAGTGGACAATAATGACAAGTGTATCTGCAGGGTTCAGAGAGACTTTTTAAGACCTTAGTTATCTTCAGGGTAGAGTTTCAGATCAATGTCTAACCTGTGAAACTACAAATGAGCGATGTACCAAGAACACCGCTGGATATGTAAGAATGAAATATCAATCTAAAGCCCCATTTGGACTGGATAAAGAGTAGAGGGGGAGGTAGGAAGTGAACTATTCACTGTGGTTCTCTGTAAATGTAAAGCATCATTCCAAATGATAAATAAAACCAAAAGTAAATAACATTACCTGTAGCTGACATTACAGAACAACGTAACATTTGATGAGCTTTTACTGGGTCTTGCTCTCTTGCTTTCACTTTTTTTCATCGTTGTATAGATCCTTTTAAAGTTTGTGAAATACAATGACGAATGCACTAACTATTCAAGGGGATTAACTAAAAATGGTTGATAATGCAACCTACGCGAATTAACCTTCCAGATCTGTATGCTATTAGTGAGTGGGTAGAATACATTAGCAAGTGGCCCAATATGTAATATATATATATAGCCTGGGTGGGCAGGAGGGGATGTGGATTGATCTAACAAACAGCCATCTTTCAGCCAGGAGACAGCTGTTTGATCCCTATTATAAGTCTGTGTTGATGATTTTGTCACGTAACTTGTGTACTTCAGTTACGGTACTGTTCCACAATCTTTCCCGTTGTGCCTAAACTAAGTGGTTTGCTGCCTAAACCTAAGTGAGTGTCTCTGAAGACAGAAGCTTATTTTAAGAAAGACCGTATGCATCTATCGAGCGGATATTGACTCGATTTGTTGACTTTCGTAGGAAAACGCACTGAAAACAATGGGGAGTACTTTTTCGTAAGATATCAGATGTAGGATATGTTGATGTGGTGGAGAAAACTAGCGTGTGACGTTACACCACTGAGACATTAAGAGCATACAAGCCACTAGATGCTTCCCGCTACGTTGTCTGTGGTCATGTACAGAACATCAAACATCATGGCATCGACTCAGAGTTTTGACTCTTTTGACTTTCAAAAAGTGGGCGCCATAAACAAGCATTTTTCATCAGTTCAGTGGTAGTCAACACGACTATAGCTTGCAGCCATAGAAACGGTTTAAATCGCAGTTGCTCGAAACATGAAACGTGAACAGAACATGTTGGTTTCTTCATAAAAGCCTTCAATCAATTTTTAAAACATACTCATCTGTGTCAATTATTTACGGCCACGAGTTATTACTAGGGTCGTAGTTGTTACTATGAGCAACCACTGACGCATTTGGCTGAAAGTCACCAGTTAACACGTCACTCGTTAAGCGGTCATGATCCTGCCTGAATTCAGTAGCCTGCTGTAAGAACATTGATTGACAAACCAACATGCAACAATCATATAGTTTGATTATGTTAACAGTTATAATTTGATGTTTAAAGCTTGCTAACTGGTCTGAATGGCTGGGGCCAAACACCACACCCGTTGCCAACATGTGCACTCATATTGTTGATGACATCGGTCGTAAAAGGGTGCATTGATCCCCTAGTAGGCCTATATCATGGTGTTAACATATCTCCTTCTATCACATTAACAAAAACTTGTTTGACTTCTTCTATTTTAACAGTCACATTTCACAATGAGCTGATAAAAATAGTAAAGAAGTAGAGGAATGAGCAACTCTTCTGTCAGATAAAAACTCAGAGATCCACTTAGAAATACAGCACAGGTAAGGTTAAAATCACCACGCCTCCCCTAGATACCTAGATACCTGCCATGACAATAGCATTTCTCACAAATAATATTTACTTTAGTGGTATAGAATTCTGACAACTATTGGTTTGATTGCCATAAACTTTAGTTCAGTCGTTGACATTCCTCTCAGGATGAACTGTAATCACTGACTGTTCATCTAGCACCATCATCGGGTCAAAATTGGGTGCAATGACTGTGTTCATCTACCCAGAGTCAGTTTGGTAGCATAATTGCTGTGCAGAGACCAAAACAGAAACCTATGCTCATTGAATTATGAGCAGATGGATAAGATATTGTTTGTCAAGAGAGTTCCAACGCATAACTCCTACTGAAACCACAAATTAGAGCGTGAGAGATTTTGATAGGTGTACTTCTGAACTTTGGACAGAGCCAGGCCAGCTATTTCCAGTCTTTAAGCTAAGCTAGGCTAGCCACGATTCGCATATAAGCATGTTTCCAAAAATGTGAAACTATTCCTTTAATATGCTGTTTAGATCATACATCTTTGATAGAAATGATTTCACTACAGACAGTGTGTGACAGGAGAGGTGGGAGTATCAGGCTGCTGATTGGTTCTGCTGTGAACACAGACATTTGATTGATTTGTTCACTTTGCTGATCAACTTGTACGATTAGCTGCTTGCGGGGTTGCTCCAGCGTGTGATTGGTTAAACAGTTCCACACTCATACTCATATTACGTGAGTAACATCAAGTAGTTTCACCCATCAAAAAGATTAATAGCATCGTTCTCGACTTATCTGTCAGTGCTTTTATAAATCAACTCATCTTCTGCGGCCCTATTTTCTCTCAAGTTTTGCAGCGTGTCCTGTGTGCAGTCTGAGCGTTGTTACTTCACCTGAGGACAGAGTGAGTTCAGCTTGAGGAGACCTGAGCGTCGTGTATCTGACACTAACAAGGCCTGGATTTATCTGGCTGCTGATATGAACCATTGGACAGTCGATGGCTGTGTAAGGTCAAGGGGCCGGAGTGATTAGAGGGACGTGGGAAGACATTAACAAAGACTCATGACTGACAACTAGCTGCCTTGTCATCATCCATCACCGCTCCGTGAGCTGGCCTCTTCATTGTAAGAGGACGGGGGCTTTATTTATGCGAGGCGTAACACGTGCCCTCCCTGTCCAGGTGTGACGAGTGCCGGCTCTGCTATCACTTCGGGTGTCTGGACCCCCCGCTGAAGAAATCCCCCAAGCAGACGGGGTACGGCTGGATCTGCCAGGACTGTGACACATCCTCCTCCAAGGTGAGTGCACTGCATGTGTGCGTGACTCAGAAAGCGACTGAGGGGATGAGGGGAATTTATTGTTGTTGAACTAAATAAATTGCCTAAATCAGCTACTGAACTATAGCTGCAAATACAGACAAAGCGTGTATAGCGCCCCTTTTCTAATCTGAACTAACTGAATTAGAATAAATATTGGATTTCATTTCAATGTGGCGGTAGTGGCTTCGCTGACAATTTGCCCCTCGTCTGTTGGTATGTCTGTTGTTCTTTTCCCCGAGATATCTTATCAGTCACAAATTGGCAATATCTCTGACTCTAAATTACAACCGCGAGACCGACGTAAAGGTTTTTTTTCTGTCTCGGTTGCTCATACAGTCTGAATGATGACCTGATCAAGGCATTGCAAACTGCAGAGGAATGTACCAAGTCCTGAGGTCTGTTTGTCTTTTTAAACTGGACTCACAAAAGAGAGACAGCTAATGTTTGTTAGATTCGTTCCTTTTTGCCATGCAGGACTAACACGGCTCCGAGCTGTGGAGCAACTCAGCAGGTGTTGAAATAGCACACACAAAAATCCATGCCAGTGGGAATCAGTGCTAATATTAGCAAGCAAGGCTGACTAGCTTCCCTTTTCTGAGGGATACAAACTATTAGCACAATGGGTTCTAATGGCCACTAAAACTAGATGCAGTGGGTAAGTCAGACAGTACTGATTGAGCACATTTACAATTTAAAGGAGGCACAGGTTCAATTCAAATAAACCAAATTGTGAGAATTTATAAACAGCTTAGAAAACAGTATTGAATAGATATATAGTTTAAAGGCACTATGTGAAGCAATTTGTTTGTTAATGGCTTTGTATTGCCAATGTGTGAAACATTGTATTGTAACAAAACTTAAAAAGAGACCTTACGGATAACAGCTTGTGGACTGATTTCTGTGTCTTCGGACAGTCTGGCTCCAAAAACGCAACGGATATGTCTTTTATGCGTTCTCCGGAGTGCTTTGCTTCTCTTCAGCTCTCCTACAGCTCAATAGCGTGCAGCCAACGTAGCAAAATACTGTCGAGACTACATGACATCTAATTCATCCAGAATCCAGGGGCAGATCTGGCTTGTACATGGCTAGCTTTATGAGCTCATATGTCCGTATACAAAAAACTAATAATCTACTACTAATAACCTGAGAGGATATGTTAGTTGGCAAGCTTGCCAAATTACTTACCTGATCCATGATAATCACGTCATAATAATAATAAATAATGAATAACAATAACTTATGTAATGGTATGAAGCAAAGGTGTATAACGAATTTATGTATTAGTTACACACAGAAAAACTCCACAGGGTACCTTCAAGTTCTGAGTTTGAAAATCGGTCATTGTAAGAATACATTGATGGTGTGTTTGATCACCGCAGTTGAATTCCGTCTGACTCCTGCTTACCCACTAATTATTTAAAATACATTTTGAGGCCCAAAGCTAACACTGTAGGCTACATTTTCCTGGTAATTGCAAACGTCTTTTCACTTGAAAATGAATAAATAAATTACAGTGCAGCGGCTCTCCATCTCAAAAATAGATTCTCAACAGCAGAATAATATTTTCACGAAAAAATTAAATTAAACAAAAACCCTACACAACTATTTAATTTGTTCTCTTCATTTAGTTCTTTGCTTGTTTTTATTCAATCAATTTGCAATAAAGGGACCATTGTGCTGCCTCTCAACCTAATTGATAAATGTGTACCCCTTTCTATCCGTCTGGAAACTAGTAATCTGTCCTGTTTGGCTCATCTATGTGGAATATGGGGGCTGATTGATGCTGACACACAAAGAAATCATTATTAAGGCTATAGTGGAAATGCTACATCACAGGAATGGAACATTATCAAGAAAACCAGAAGGTTAAAGCTCTCTTTAAATGTTAAGTGGCCCCATGTAGAAATCTATTAAAATCTCATTTGTTTTGAAATATACTATTAGTATTTCCTTAGTGCCATTCATGTGCTTTTTTATTTGCCATTCTGTGTTGTATATACACATAAATCATACACACCTGATGATCTGATCTGTGGCATAACTGAGTCATGGTTCTCATATGAATGAAGAACACATGAAGAAAAGCTGAATAAGAGGATCAGTCCAGGAAGCATAATCCAGTATCAGATGTGAACATCTGTCCTCTATCCAAAAGGGATTGAGGGTTACTCCACGTCCATTGGGATCCCACTCCAACTGTTAATGAACCACAGCACAGTTCCTTCGCCCGGCATTTTCAGGCATCTTGACAAACTTATGTCCTTAGTAGTTAGTTTCTGTTTGATTTTTGTCACAACATAGAATCCATTTAAATCAGTCGGTAAATTATATTTAGTTATAGTTATATATATATACTTTTTCATTGTCGTCTGATTCTGTTTCCAGTCAATATTGTTCCTTGCAACAGCATTTCTTTTATACAACAGATCAAGTTATTCTGTCACACAGGCAAAACCAGTGGTACATCTTTGACATCACTGATAAGTGATAAGACATAAAAACTCCAATGAACACTGTGTGGTGGTCATCCTGATGTCATACCTCCTCCCCACTGATCCAAGAAAATAAGCTGTACCAATTTTAACTATGATTGTCTCATTTTTCTCCCACAAACTTTAATAATTACAAACCAAGTCCATGCACAGTGGAGTTCATAGCGTCATATTCACTCTGCTTGCTTTTAAATCATAGAGGCTGCAGTGTTGAATAAACTCCACCGTAAAATAGTATTGTTTGTTCTGAGAAAGAAACTAAATAATTTAGCCTAGGAGCATGGACGTAATGTCACGTCAGTTTTAATTTTTTATTTGTGCATCCCTAAACTAAAAGGCCTGGTTGCTAAAAACTAGATCTAAATGAAATCAACAAAAACCCTCTGTCAATGCCTTCCAAAATGATACCAGAGCTTTCTGATCTGGACCAGATAGCATCGTTCCTCAGATGACTTCCAGAACGATCCTATGCCTGTTGCACGCCATCAATACACCAGAGTTTTCTGATCTGTAGAATCCCCATGTCAGATGAAACCTTTTCTAGACGGTATTTTCCTCCTTTATCGTTGACTTTACTCACATCTTATACTTTTCTGCTGCAGACTTATAGCAGTAAAGACAAATAGTGAGTATTAAGCCGGTCTCTGTGGCTCTCTCCGCCTCAATTCTCTGTGTCATCCCCCTCGTTCTGCCACCTCTTAGACTTTCCTTTCTCATTCCCTCTGGAGTATCTTGTCCCTATGAAGTTGCTCCCATCCTCCTCCCCCTCCCTCCTACTTGTTAACATCAAATGGGAGAAGCTCTTGCCTTCAGCGCTCTCTACCCCAGAGCAGGTCGACATTTCACTGGTGACAGGAGAATAATGTTTGCTGTGTTGACGTGACAAATTAGTGTGAACGTTTTTTCTCTCCATTCCTTGAGCAGGCAAAGATCACTCGTGTTCAATAACTTTAAGCCGGTTCAAAGCCTTGGTTATACCAATCTGTTCATATTCTACTTTGGAAATATATGTAAGAGTCAATGGGTTCCAATTCTGAAGGATCTTAAATATTCGCTTTGAGTTCTTCCGGCACATTGAAGAGGTATATTTAAGCAACAAATGGGTGAAGGAAGCCAACACGTGTTCGCCATTTCTAATGTTGCAGGGTCTACAGTCTGAGAGGCAGTGAAGAATGTGACATTTTTGTGAGAGCATGGTGTGCAGACCTTTTTAAGGCACAAGGTGCTCAGAGTGTCTCAGTAATAGCAAGTGTAGGGAGATAATTGACTCCACTAAGGGCATCTAAAAAGCACTCTGAGATGAGAGCTGTATTTAAGGAAAGTTTTATTATCTGCTTTTAAATGCCAAGTCATGCACCGTTTTTGCCTATGGGGGGGAGAATGTTTTTTTAAATGCCAGCATTAAGTGCACAGTATTACCTGATCATTGCGACTGAGATATAGCTGCTGGCAGAGATAGCGGATGGTCAGGCCCTCTGCCTGGCAGTCTGTTACAAAGAATTGTACAGGAAGAGATTTGAGCTCCCCGCAGCCACTGCTCTTATCTGAGAGGAAGACGCTTGACATCTGAAGGTATGCAGGAAGAGGCACAAAATATCTTACAGTATGTGATGCTGAGCAAAGGTTTGGTTAAATGTCTTGTTTGAAAGCCAACCTGTTTCTGTATTGCACTAAAGATTCAAGAGGTTTGCTAGTATAACATTGACAGGATACTTCTCTATTTCTATTGGTGGAGTTTCAAACATGAAGGTCTCAGTCATACCAAGTGTCATCCATCCACATCGTCAACACAAAAGTATTAAAACCTGTTCCAAGCGGCCGACTCAAATGTACGACAGTCAGATTGCAGCTATAAAAAGAGGCGAGATGCAAAGTCATGCAAAGGGACATGAGAGCTCGCTAGTTGTAGTTCAGTCAAATCAAAGTACTTCCTCACATTGATGCAAAAATCATACAACAAGACTAAGTTCACACCAGCCTTGTTTAGTCCGGTTGAATGGAACCCTGGAGCGGTTGTTTGGGTTAGTGTGAACACCGGACTCAAATTCTACCGCTGACAGGTGGACTCTGGAGGGGTTCATTTCAGGTGTAAACACCACTGTCATGTCATTGGTTAAAAAACGATTGCTTTTCCTGTTTTGGTGAACTAGTAGCTTATTTGTGTCTGAACTAGCTTTTATTTAGCTGTTTATTAGACCACAACTGACACAATAATTAGCTAGCCAGTGCACCGCGCGGGACCTCCACCTCACTCCCTGCCGATGGAGACCAGTTTACCGGTACTAAAGCGCCGTGGTCTCCTAGCAACAGAGTGACAGACAAACCGTTTAGACTGCTCGCCTCATTTTCTGTAACCAGTGTAGTGTGAAAGCATGGTGGAATTAGAAAGCTAGTTAGCTAACTAGCCAGCCACCTAATTGAGTCAAATATAAAAACTTAATGCTTCATCCACACACTATTGTCACAGGGGAGCTAAGCACGTTGCTATAGCTAGATGAGTAACAACGTGTTTTTTTCTAATTTTCTGTATGATAACCAGTTAACGACTCAAAAAGTGACAAAAAGAATAACAAAAAGAGAGCTTGAGAAAGAAGATAAAATCCTGGCTACATTCACAGCCTCGAACATCTGGCAGTTCAGAAAAGTTACTGAGATTGTTGGATGTAGACAGAAAGGTTGTTTCAGGCGGTGCCCGGCCCTCAGATTAATGTACAGTCAGGGTCGGGAGGGTTATTTTCAAAATGTGTTCCGTTTCAATTAGTGTGTTTTACGTTTCAAAAAAATGTGGTCAGTAACCTAATTCTACTATCCCAATATTAAAGTAAGGTAACTTGATTACTTTCCGTTAGTTTTGGATCAGGACCAAGCACCGGACATGGGGTGACAGAGCCTCCTCCATAGCTGCCCCCTCCCTCTGGAGCTCTCTCCCCACACACATTCGAGACTGCACTGACCTTTCTATATTCAAATCACAAATCAAAACCCACCTTTTCAGAAGTGCTTTTAATTTATGACTATTGTATGTTCCATGTTTTTAATGTAAAGCTCTTTTATGATGATGATTTTTGTAAAGTGATTAATGATTTTTGTAAATGATTTTTGTAAAGTGCCTTTGAGAATTTTGAAAATCGCTATATAAATAAAATGTATTATTATTGTTATTATTATTATTATTATTACCTCAATAACAAATATATGCAATTTAAGACCAGAGCAAAGAAATATTGATAGGATTTATTAAATTCTTTTACTTTTTTAACTTATTTTAAACAATATGTTTGGGTAGTGCCGTGAAGTTGGAGATGAAGTAATCTTTTTCTATCATTGTTGTTTTCTATGGTAGCAAGATTACATTTTTCCAGCTGCAGAGAAAAGGTGTAGACAGACTTTAGAGAGGGAATATACGCTGGTTTGTTTTGTTAAGTACAGAAAATAAATTGCTATGAGTGAAACTACGTCTGGGTTTCTGGATGCCACACAATTTACGCTATGTGCATTTAGATGTGGTCTAACGACTTTAAGTATGGTGTTCACACATGTATTTTCACAGCTGGAAGGCATAACTTGCACTGGAATGTCAGGTTGTTCCCCTTTAGTGCTTTACATACTAAATAACTCCCAGTTAAATGCATTTTCTGACTACCATCAGAGGCTATTGTGAGACTCACACTGTTAAGTGTTGTAATTTGTGCATATACCTGCGTGGTAGTATATTATACCTTATTTTAAAATGTATTTTAGAATTGAAATCCTGCCTGATGAAAGGTTTGGAGGCTGACATAGTACAGATATTTATGGATTTAAATGTTTGCAGACGTAATAACAAAATGTTTTGATAATATTCAAATATAGATTTATAACGTGTAAATCTACAACGTACACATATATGTTCCTAAATTGTTTTGAATAATTAGATAAAGATCTATAGGGCCTTTACAGAACACTACGCTCTGAAACCCATTATTTCCAAAGGCTTGCTCACTCTGGCTTGAGATGTGCGCTGAGCGCAGTGTGAGAGCCCCCTATGCTTGTGTCAGTTTCTACTTTCAGTCATTTTTAACCAAATTAAGATATATTCCTTCAAAGTACTCCTTTACTGAAAACATAGCAGTATGTAATGCTGCAAATTGGCGTATCAAACCTCAATACTCTGTGACCACTAGCATGTCTCATTCTTATTGTAGCGTTTAGTATAGAAAAACTGACAAGTATCAACAGTTAGCACTGTATTACCATGTCAGATTGTTAGTCGTGCTGTTTACTTATTCTTTGATCGGATATTTCTCTTCTATTTTTACACTATCTTTAAGTATAGTTCTTATTTGCTATGCCCTGCTATTTTTCTGTCACTGTTTATCATGGATGTAGCTCCGTAGCGAGCTAGCTAGCTATAGGAAGATGACATACCCGTTCTGAATCCGGTTACACAAAGCCCTGATTGGTCGATTGTTTCTCCAACCATGGGAAACAGTCATCAATGAGCACAACACCGGGTCTATTTGAATCATTGGACAAATCCCAGCTTTAGTCGTGCTAGTCGTGTTATTAAAATCTGGCACATCCCAAACACATTGTCACACAACACTGACACACATTAGTGATTTTCATGTAATTAGTATGTTGTCAGTGTGACCAAACCAAATACAAATGTATAACAAAGATAATACTATACTACTATATTTCCTGCTTCAGAAAACAAACCCTAAGACACAAGAGCTTTTGCTTTCGTGTGTTATTCTTTTGTCTGGGACTCTGTGAGGTCCTGATGAATAACTAAATGTCTTCTTGCTGATGATTTGTCCCTATGATGTGCCCGTATTGTTGAGATGTTTGTACAGCAGTGGTAATTACAGAGGAGCTGCTGGTTTACAGTGTAGCAGGCGAATGCAGCAGCTGAGCGTTGGTGCCATTGCAGACGTTGTTTATTAGACAGGCTTGAGTTCATTATAGACGCTGTGTTTCTCTGGGCCTGCTCGGCTTAGATAAACCCCGCTCTGACCAAGGCCACATCCCTCCCGCTGTCGCCGCGGGCCCTCGCTGAATTGATTTCAGTAGTAAAGTGACAGTGTCGCCTTAATATACGGATGGCCTTTAATTTAAGCCTGTTACCGTGCCAAGGGGCGCTTGTTTAAGACTTTATTTACACCCTTGCAGCGCCGCCTGGCATGCTGGGCTCCACGGGGAATCAGACCAGAAGATTTGGATAAAAGGTTTGAAATGCCAAAAGCTCTTAAAGTTGCCCAGGCAGTGTTTAAAGTACTCAACTGTGAACTTGTGTGGGATGTACTACTTTAGCTGCACTCAGACTTGTTGTCATCAAAAGGATTGCAACTGTTGGAATTACTGTCCGTAAAAGTTTCATTTCCCTCCCTCCCTCCACAGCCACAGGCCCACTCCTACACAGCAATCACTTTGTATTTGAAGTTCTCTTACCACCTCAAGGTATATCCAGCTCTGTTTATGTGTATGTGGCAGTTATGTGTTTAAGGATAGTCTTTGCCCATTTTCACTAGTGTTTGTCATTCGTGATGTTTTTTTAGCAGCTGATGTTGGTTTCGATGTCATTCTCGATTCAGAGGAAGATTACCTTCACACGCTGCGCCATCAATCAGAGGCTCCATCGCTTGACCTGTGAAAGACTGTAATTAAGTTAGCCTAATTAACTTAATGAAGTGGCACGCTTGGCTGCCTTTACTATATCGAGTAAATTGAAAGAAAAATAGGCATCATTACTCATCAGATGTTTTGGTACTTAGAGTGAGGCAGAGGGAATGCATGTTTTTGACCAGCTCCTCAGCCAGTGGGTGTCTTATCTTAGTGCAAAAATCTAATGTTTAGCCTGCTTTATTTTCTCAATGAGGCCTTTTTCATTAGCAGTCTGATCGCTTTACTCAGTATCATTGGTGCATTTATGGAATGGAGACAAATCCCATAGAGCGATCTGAATTTGTTGCTCTCCACATTCTCTTATCTGTATTCAAGTTGAACCGTAAAGCCGTAAGGACCGCGCGATCAATAAGCCGGCGGTCGGGGCTTTTACTCCGGCGTATGAAGTGCTTAAAGCATGAGAACCTCATCAATGACGCTTGTCTTTTAGTCATGGCCAAAGTTTAACCACAGTTTAATGTGATTTAAAGGCGAGCCGGGGGCAGCTAAACTAGCCTGCAGGGAGCACGGGACACGGTCAAGGGTGGCCGGGTGGGACGGCGAAGACGAAGAGAAAATCAATGGCTAGGAGTCACCTCAATCACTTTAACTAGGCGTACAGACGCCCGCGCCCCTCTCAGGGGCCAATTTGTGGAGTAAACAGGAGTGTGTGATTGCTGCTGGGGTCCCCAGTGGCCCCAGCTGTCCATTTCTCTGGTCCTGGCTCATTCTAACAACCCTCTTAGCGGTGAGCGTACATGAGGCCACTTTTCGGACCCCCTCAGTATCTCATGGCCATAAACAGTGTAGCAGACAGGTTTTCTTTATCGCCCTTCGTTAAGAGAGCATTCCAACAAGTCCCCGGCTCCTGCTGCGTGGGCAGAAAGCATGCTATATCCTGCAATACATATCCAAAATAAACTTTAGTTTAACATCTTTTTGTGACCACACCACAGCTGAACAAAGGGGGAAGTTGTGGCCTTAACTTGTGTTGAGTAAAGCGACATGAGAGTAGAAAGATGTTATATGATGATGCTTTCCTTGTTAAAATGCATTCATCTCAATGAGACCACTTTCCTCTTCCTAACAAATGACCTCGGGCCGAGGACAGACGCCGGCTTGCAGAGAGCACATCAACCAGAGAGAAGTTTGGTCTCGGCCTGCCGGGAACTTTCTCACGTTAATTATTCTACAGCTGGAAACATCTGCTGTCTGCAATGTTTGTCACATTAACCATCAGAAGTAACGGTCAGCGGCTAAATGGGCTAATGAGGAAATAAATACAAGTGTTCCGCAGATTGTAATTTGCTCTTTGCTAATAATAATGACACAGGAGAGATTTGTTAGAGTTGGAGCTTAGCGTATGCAGATATTTTATCAACGTTGGATTGGCATGGCATGTTATAGAGAGCTCCGGAAAAAAAGCATCATAATCAGGCATCAACACATGCAAGTAAAGCTTTTAAGAAGAATAGCATGCACTACGTAGCAAGGTAAAATGCTACACACTTATTCACAAATGCTCTCGATATTTTATGAGATGAAGCTTTTTAATGTATTGATTATGAGCCCGAAAGGATGTATCTAGAATGTGCAGGTTTGGTCACACTATTAACACATCCACTTCCCAGGAGGCTGGACTGTCTCATCGGTGCTGAAGGTTACGGAAAGCTCCTGGTTCATATGAGAAAGGCTTCGGAGAGGACTGAAGTCTTTATTCCTCTGCTTCCCGCTTCTCCTCTCTTTGCTTCTACAGCTGCACCAACGCAGGTTGAATTAATGTATTGGTTCATGATGGATTTTTATATATAATTCTACAGTAGGGCACAGGGGACTCACTAGTGTTTTTCCTATATAGTGCTGTGCTCAAGTCATTTATACTCATGTACTTGTATGGTGAAGGTTTTGGGGGGAACCCGCATCATGTATCCGGTGTAGAACTCATTAAGCCATGTGAAATACATTTAACCAGACATATTTCATTTTCTGGTCAACATGCCGTGTGTTCCCAGCGTTGTTCAGAGATAAAGCATAGATACACCACCACTTATCCCACGGTGCCCGAGCACTCGCACCTATTTATTACTATTATATTATACTACTATAACTATTATTAGGAAACAGAGAGGAAGCAGAGAGGAAACAGAGGAAACAGAGAGGAAGCAGGGAGGAAACAGAGAGGAAGCAGAGAGGAAGCAGAGAGGAACTAGAGAGGAAACAGAGAGGAAGCAGAGAGGAAACAGAGAGGAAGCAGAGAGGAAACAGAGAGGAAGCAGAGAGGAAACAGAGAGGAAACAGAGAGGAAGCAGAGAGGAAGCAGAGAGGAAACAGAGAGGAAGCAGAGAGGAACTAGAGAGGAAGCAGAGAGGAACTAGAGAGGAAGCAGAGAGGAAACAGACAGGAAACAGAGAGGAAGCAGAGAGGAACTAGAGAGGAAACAGAGAGGAAACAGAGAGGAAGCAGAGAGGAAGCAGAGAGGAAACAGAGAGGAACTAGAGAGGAAGCAGAGAGGAACTAGAGAGGAAACAGAGAGGAAGCAGAGAGGAAACAGATAGGAAGCAGAGAGGAACTAGAGAGGAAACAGAGAGGAAGCAGAGAGGAAACAGAGAGGAAGCAGAGAGGAAACAGAGAGGAAGCAGAGAGGAACTAGAGAGGAAACAGAGAGGAAACAGAGAGGAACTAGAGAGGAAACAGAGAGGAAGCAGAGAGGAAACAGACAGGAAACAGAGAGGAAGCAGAGAGGAACTAGAGAGGAAACAGAGAGGAAACAGAGAGGAACTAGAGAGGAAACAGAGAGGAAGCAGAGAGGAAGCAGAGAGGAAGCAGACAGGAAACAGAGAGGAAGCAGAGAGGAACTAGAGAGGAAACAGATAGGAAGCAGAGAGGAACTAGAGAGGAAACAGAGAGGAAGCAGAGAGGAAGCAGATAGGAAGCAGAGAGGAACTAGAGAGGAAACAGAGAGGAAGCAGAGAGGAACTAGAGAGGAAGCAGAGAGGAAACAGAGAGGAACTAGAGAGGAACTAGAGAGGAACTAGAGAGGAAACAGAGAGGAAACAGAGAGGAAGAAGAGAGGAAGAAGAGAGGAAGCAGAGAGGAAACAGAGAGGAAGCAGCTCTCCGGCTCCCGACCGTATATCCTCTTCCGGGAAGCATCTGTAGTTCTCTGACGAGGCCATAAAAAAGAAAAACCTGCTTGTGGATTTTTTACCTCTGATTAAATTAGGCGTCGCCTGGTACCTCTACCTCGGTATCGGTCATGGCTCACTAAAATGGAAATACCTTTTTTGTAGAGAGAGAGAGAGAGGGAGAGAGAGAGAGAAAAGGACATTAAAGAATGCCCTTTGTAATAAATGAAACGGGAATTGCAAATATGCGCAGTCATGAAATTTAATTGTGCTCTCTGGTGACAGGGTGTGGGTGGTGAGCAGCACTGGGGGCAGAGGTGGTTAAATGTAGCGCGTAACGCACTAATGAAGCCGCTGTTTATCACCCGCTGCAACCGTGTCATCTCTTGAATGGCAACAAGATGCCCGTGCACACACAGAGAGGCACTCAAACACACACACACACACACACACACACACACAATGTGGTATTGTCTTCATTAAAATGTATTAATATGTAAATGTTTTTTTTTGTGCTGAGAAGAAGCCACATACCTAGAGTACAAGCCAACAGTTTAACAGTATACAACATGAGTCAGTCGGAACAGAGGATGAGAAATCCAATGTAAACACAAAGAGACATGAAGACGTTTTATTTGTGCCGTTGTAGCTGATAAAACTAGGTAGCGGACCGAACATGGGCAATAGTAGAAAGATAATTAAATAACATGTTGTGAAATAAACTTCAGACGCATTTCCTAATGATTTCTGCAATCACTCATTTTAATTGTAATGATTTGAGAGGAACTTGTAATCATATAAAAACTGATTCGCAATGTATTCCAGTTACAGATGTAATCGGGGGGATTGGTGGCTTTCAAACACTTCTGACTTGAATGCATTATTGAATATGGCTCTTAATATCTGGACATAATGATGACATGGATAGTCTGTTAATACTTAGCATTTTGAAATGTGTTTGTACTGTTTACATGACCGAGATTTAAATACAGGTGATGTGTTTGTGAGCTTTGAGAAAAAATGGAGAAGAAATTTAAACTTTAATTTAGTAAATCAATCAGGCAATAGTATCAATAGTTTCACAGTTTAACTTTTAGTAATTTAGTAAAGTTATCAAACATCATAGCACCCATCTGAAGAAGAAAACTTACTTAGTTGTATTAATGTTAGTAGCATAAACTGTAGGAGAGTGTTTAAATAATTATGTATTCAGGAATATCTCAATACATATAAAAATTATGAAATTATAGTAGAATTGGCAAAGAAATGTAATTATGAAGAAAAAAAGTCAAGAAAAAAATATTTTCAAATACTAACATTGCTACAGTGAAAAAGTTTAATAAAACTATGAAAATAACTTTTTGTGATAGATAGTTGAGTTATAATAATTATCACATTACTTTAGACTATTTTGCTTAATATAATTGTTTTATTTATTATTATTTTATTTCCTAATAATTGTTGACATTTTGGAATTCCGTATTTCTGTAGTGTTTAAAAAACACGAGATGCCCTAAAAGAATACCCCAAAAATTCCTTATTATTGTGACATGGAGCTGAGTTGAGTAAATCCAGATTATCTTGGTCAGATTACTGTTTATTTGCCCTGTTATTGTCTTTTTGCCAATGATCATTTAAGCCCATCTTAATCTTTTTTGAGCATTTAAAATAATATGTCATTAAACTGACTTTTTTACAAACTAGGGTTTAATTAATTGTGCAACATGACAAAGTGTAAATCCCCCTCTGATTGGATCATTTGAAACATAGGTTAGTTAGTGTGGTTATCTGTGCTGTGGAACATTTATCTCCCTGAGAGGGAAAGTGAATCCATCAAAGATGAGAGGCCACTATGAAGCAGAGCCTCTTCTGCATACAGACTCATAAATAAATAGGATGAAAGCAGAAAACAAGATAAGAAAATCAGTCCCTCTAATTAACTGCTAATTTGTTTGAGGACTGCGCAAGTTTGATAAAGAAAGGCGAGGCTTATTAAAGCACACACTGGTACATTATGATTCCTTTACAGCCAAAAATGTAATCTGCGTTTATGAGCGTGTGTGTGTGTGTGTGTGTGTGTGTGTGTGTGTGCGTGTGTGCGTGTGTGCGTGTGTGCGTGTGTGCGTGTTATTGTTGATGCGAGCAGCGGGGGATGTGAGGCTGAGCAGTGTGAATGCCGGACTGCTCTTCGTCGCCCCTACGGCCGAGTCTGAGCTCTCCTCCTCCTCCTCCTCCTCCTCCTCCTCCTCCTCCTCCTCCTGCTCCTCCTCCTCCTCTCCCCGCATCACATGACAGAGACGACGCTCTGCTCCTGCCCTTTAAAAACGCCACCCCCGACTCCAATGAAAAATGTGGCATTTCATTATCATATATGTATATGTTAGTGCCAGGGGGCCAGCCAGCCTATGGAAAGCAAGCGGTGAAAACAACCCCCCCCCCCCCCTTCTCCTATCCCTTGTTTCCCCAGAGGGAATGGATGGAGATATCCCACAATGTCAGAGCCCATCAGCTCTTGCAGGTCCGTTGGAGGGAGGAGTGGTGGGGGCGGGGAGGGGCATCTGCCTCTTCACTTCACACAAAGCAAACGTCTCGAGCGGGGGCCGCTGATGCAAAACGCAGCTCCGTACCTCAACCTCCGGAGTCCACCGGCCCCTGTGTCCCCTTTCTCTGGATCAGTGGAGGGGCAGCGCTTTAAAACCCGCTGCAAATCTTCAAACCGCAGATAATATTAGGTTTGCCATGATAATTATAGCTATGCTATTGTCTAAAAACAGGGTCTTTGATGTGTCATTGATGTAATGGATATGATGCAGTTTGATTGATTACGTGTTCGTCACATATACACAACTTGTTTCAAAGACATTTCACAAGGAGGGATTGTAAAACGTCCAACACCTTATTGTTCATCATCTTAGCCTTAACCATATTGTCAATCCAGTCATTACAGAGTATTTTTAGTTTGTCAGAGCTGCTTCAACCAATGTGGAGATGCGTCAAGTGAAAGGAAAAAGGAAATGTAAAGAGGAGATGCTTCGTAATTGCACATTGATTAAACAACATATTTCACCATAAGAATTCTTAAGTAGAACATTCTATCTTTATTCCCTATATATTTTCATAAATTTATAAACTTGCCAATTTGTCATGGAAAATTTATTTAAAAGATTATAGCATAAGGCTGCGACATAACGTGAAAAGTGAAGGGGTCTGTAACTGTTAGCCAATGTTTAAAGCTGCACTAGTCAATATTTTGATCTTGATAATGAATGAAATGACGTGTGTAATGTCATCCTGACACCCATCTTACAGCTCTACAGCTCTGCAGCTCCCTTCAGCACTACGGGGCCTCTGAGCATCTTTCAGCTCATCGCTTTGTTTTTTAAGCAGGCAGCGTTTAGTCTCACAGCTCTCATCAACTTTGTTTCCATCGGCAGCATATGACTGCAAAAAGTCTCTAATAAACAACAGACAGACCAAGTTAGCATATAGCTGGTGAACATAGTGGAGCATTTAGCAGCAAAAGAGATGGATATTTTTCTCAGGAGTTGGTGAAGACCAAAATAGAGGGAAAATTGGACTGTGTAAGGGGTGGGCAGTTATTTTCCATGGGGGGGCCACATTGATAAGGCAGAAGTTTGCCTTTATAGGGCTATGCTAATAATAGCATAGCCAGAAGTGTACTGTATAGGGCTATGCTAATAATAGCATAGTCAGAAAGGTGCTGTATAGGGCTACGCTAATAATAGCATAGTCAGAAGTGTGCTGTATAGGGCTACGCTAATAATAGCATAGTCAGAAGTGTGCTGTATAGGGCTATGCTAATAATAGCATAGCCAGAAGTGTACTGTATAGGGCTATGCTAATAATAGCATAGTCAGAAGTGTACTGTATAGGGCTATGCTAATAATAGCATAGCCAGAAGTGTACTGTCTAGGGCTATGCTAATAATAGCATAGTCAGAAGGGTGCTGTATAGGGCTATGCTAATAATAGCATAGCCAGAAGTGTACTGTATAGGGCTACGCTAATAATAGCATAGTCAGAAGTGTGCTGTATAGGGCTATGCTAATAATAGCATAGTCAGAAGTGTACTGTATAGGGCTATGCTAATAATAGCATAGTCAGAAGTGTGCTGTATAGGGCTATGCTAATAATAGCATAGTCAGAAGTGTACTGTATAGGGCTATGCTAATAATAGCGTAGATGTCTGTGGGTTAATAGCTGGCTAACATAGCGATGCAGTTATACTGTTGGCCACTCTTTCTGAATTGCCATGTCATGGAATTGTGGGGTCCAAAGCTTAAAGTTTTACAGTATGTCATACAAACCGGATACAGGTTGCAACAATAGTAGCAGCAACAGTAGAAGAAGAACTACGCAAACAACATGGATGTACGGCATTGAGTAAATAAAGTTTCATTGTAACGTTAAAGATACAGCAATCAGCACTTATCCCGTCTGAATAAACAATATGACTGTTTTTGTGAGATTTTAATTAACACCAGCAGGACTCCAAATGAATACTAATGTTGCTGTGTGTCTGTTGGATGTGCAAATAGGGATTCGTTTGCTGACACAATTTCCCACATTTGTCAGGCGATACGTCACAATGCGTTGTGTTTACAGCTTTCTCTGATGCCCCGAGGTGGCCAGGAAGTCGGGTAATGCGGCTTTAAATAATGCTCTTGCTCTCAAAGAGGTTTATATCATCTTTTAATTGCAGCATAGATATTTCAGTTACAGAATAATAACGCTATGACCCAGTATGTGCTCTCCAACAGGAGTTACACCCTCCCCAAACAACTCCTAAGATATTCCCCAGGTGAAGTGTGTGTTTCAAATATGACTAACAGCTCGTCCTCTCCATCTCTGACACTCTAAATTGCGCGCTGCAAAGGCAATTTCTGTAGACTCACTCCATAAGCCTGACTATAAGGGCAGATGAATGAGGAGTGGGCCCGAACGGAAGGCAATCTTAAGCTGTAGTATCACTCCCAGCACAGCATTTCACTGAGATTCAAAGAAACACGAAAAACTGATGAAGATTTGGGGCCGTGTCTCTCCCCACTGCTGCATTCCCACTCAGCTTGGAGTGTGGTGGGGGGGTCTGCAGACAGACAGCAGGATAATACCAGCCACAGTGAAGCCGTGGAGCGTCGACGCCCTCAGGCAGACACAGGTGTGACGGGTGGATGAGCGGTTGGAGTGGGGAGGATCAAGAACACATAAGAAATCCCGAGAGGCCAGGGGGACCGGTGTCACCCCGCTCCCCAGGGACACACACTATATCAGTGCGGGAGGCATGGGAGGCACATCTCTGGCTTTATGAGATAGTTAGCATGCGCCGGCCCCTCCTCCCCTCTCTTGTTTCCCATTTAAGAGCCGACTGCCCCCCCAACCCGATAACGGATGGCGCCACAGGTAATTGGAAAATTGGCAGGCTTGTCAGGGAGATTTGGTGGATGGCACGGGTGTATACGACGGGGAGTTCATGAGGTGTCACCCCACAGCTAGATTTATATCAGCCCTATGGACCGGCACCAGAAAGGATCCGGAGTTCAGGAAAAAGTAGCACATTTTTCTCCAGGGCGGGACTGCATATCAAGACTGCTCCAGAGGCACACGGTTCCTGTTAGAGAGATAATGTACGACGAGCCTTTGCATTAACCCTAACCTTCATTTACAGTTTCTACACATGCCTTAACAAGCGCTGCAAGAAGCTCCGTACATCCCACACTGATTTATTTGTGGCTCATCTTCATCTTCCGTGACAATTTCAATTTCAATCTGCATCATCAAACGATGGTTTACATGATAGAATCCCAGACGTATTTTATTTACTGAAGATTGGCGAGGAATCTTCATTTCACCGGTCCAGTCAATTTCATCCACAGTGCAGGAAAGTGGAAGATGTAAGGGCTGTGAAACACAATGGAATTTTTTTTTTTACCAATATTATCAATTTACTGTATGTTCAAGGCTTGTGGATTAGAGTTGGGCAATATGTTCAAATTTTCCAACAACCGGCGATTGCCAATATATTCATGCAGATGTTTGTGCAGCGATGGCAGCGGCTTGCTCTTTGGAGGCAGAACTTTAACTTAATAAAGTAAAACTAAAAATAGGTAATGGGCAAACTTAAACTATGACATTAACATGTGTTCAAATGTAATCTTGTAAAATGTAGTTTTTGCCAAAGAACTTGAACAAACAGTCAGAAATGTTTTCACAGCAATATAAAGTAAATATTAGAGAGGGAAAACGGACCTGTTTAACATCCTACATAGAAATATTATATTCAGAATAATCATTGTGAATGGCGTGACACTGAGATATATCCTCTGACAATAACTGTGATATCAAAGTTCATATAACGGGATTGGGGGTAAGGCAATAACATCAGTGGTTAATCTACATTGTCCACATCCATAACATTAAGAGGTGTCAGATAGGAATGAATGACTGGAATAGTTTTTATTCATATGCTACACTACACATAGTGCGGGTGTAAACAAACAAAAGCATGAGCCTTCCTCAAACACACTCAGTCCTCTCGTTGGCTGAATTGAATTAATTCTTTGTCTGTAGTTAAGAATGACTCCAGTGTTGTGGAAAGGAAATGAACTGGGACATAAGGAAGTGTACAATTTCAGGCTTGGTTATACATTCTTTCTGTGCGAATCTTTGCACGTGAACGCTTGACGTTGGTGATCGTCTGGCATTTCCTCTAGCGCCACCATGAGGTGTCTCGATGCAGACAGTTCTGCTCCCGTCGGGACGTGCTGTGATACCCTTTCATGAGTAATGACTTTGCATCCAGTGACATCACGAGGTCAACGTTTTAATGTTTTCATACTTTTTTGATCGCAAAAGTTAGCATGCTAGCATGCTAAAACGAAGATGGTGAACATGGTAAAACGTTAAACCTGCAAAACATCAGCACGTTAGCTTGGCCATGCCGAGCGTGTTAGCATGCTGGTGTTAGCATTCATCTCAAAGCACCACTGGGGCTAAGTACAGAGCCATGGAGCTATTGTTATCAAGTTGCAAAGATTATTTTCCAGATTTAATTACAACCCAAAGAATCTTTAGACCAAATGCTTGAGAAAGTATTTGCCCAAGAGTATAATGAAGTTAAATGAGTCTGCCAGTGAAATTCCCCCTCACAATCTTTTGTGAAAAGATGAATTCTGTTTTTTTAATTAGCGAGCGCACAGTCGGGACACGCCGCAGTGTTAAAAACTGCTTCCCTGGTGATTGGCCCAGAGGGGCAACAGTCGGCATGGCTCGGTTTAGTGAAAGTACTTTTGAAGTGCTAACATTTTCTGGAGGACTGCACCAGATTGTGTCAGGATGAGTCAGGAAAAGTTTACAATATTTCAGAAATGTGTACATTTATGTGAGCACACAAAGAATCCAACCAGGAGTGTGATCACAGCTCGCTGGAGGAGCGTGGCTTCATGAAGCGTCGTGGGCTGCAGGTCCTCACCCGGTGATCACACATTCTGGAGTGTAGATGTGTTTATTAACCTCTGGAGGGGGATAATTGTATCTGTCAGAATCGTTTAATAAGCGCTGCAGCTCTCACCACTGTCACTTTCACTTTGTCTGTTTTACTAAATCAGCCGGCTCCTCGCTTGGCCCACTACGACTCCTGCTCTCCTCGTGTCACTTTCCTTTTAGTTGGCTGTAAGACTCACGTGTACATTTGGAAAATGTTTCGTCATTTCAAAAAAATTCTGATAATAATAATAATAAATAATACTGAGGAATAATGGTAAAAAAAATGGTTTTGACTTCAGAAAGAAACAGTTGAAGGTGGGAAACACAATATTTAGTTAATAATCAATCAAATACAGTGGATCCAACACCATCCAGCATTTTTAAATCAGTAGACATACACAGTACATAAAACATCTATCGGGCCGAACAATAAGGCTTGCTCTCAGTTGTGAAACAGAAGCCAGCTAGAAGATGGTGAGGACAAGTCTTTATAGCCATAATAACTTTTATTGAAAATGAACTACTCAACATTTATACAACTTTTTCCATTCCATTTAAGCTACGCACTCTGAGCTAATACTTAAGTTTCATATGATGCTTTTATTATTTCTATTTTACCAAAACGATAAGTCACTGTTGGTAATATTTTTCAAAAACCTTTTTTTTCCCACGTCATGTGTATAGTATTCATTGTGTGCTTAAGAAGTAACATTCTGATTAACCTACAGTGAGCAGGCTGATTTTGTGAGTGCAACTGAAAGTTTGAAACTGATGAACGCTAATCTCCTTTATGCAAGTCAGATGAGCTCCATGCCCATCCACTCTCCTTCTGTCTTGACCTTCTTGCTCACTACATAAAGACTTCATTGGTTCTGAAAGTTGGCCCTGGATGTACATTATGAGGTGGGGTATTGGCTCTTCGCTAAGTCCTGCCCCCTTGAACACAGACCGGCCAATCGCAGTAAAGCATCGCCGAGCTCCAACCAGTGTCCGATAACTATGCTCCACAGACTCACGCTATCGTTTGACATTTTCTTAATTTCTAGGATGGTTTAGTGGAGCTAGTCATAGTTAAACGTTGTGTAATAGTGATACTCATTATCCGGAGAGTTTGAAAGGAGTAAAAAGTAGTTTAGCACACCATTAACTAGCGTTAGCACTTCTATGCTAAGCTAGCTACCGAACATCTACATATGCTGCTTTATCTTTTTAATGATCGAATAAAGACCAACCCGGCTCTACAGAAATAGTGATGTGCTGGTTCACTTCTGTAACCTGTAGCTTTAGCCTCTATCTTCATCCCTTTAACCTCTTCTCACTGCTGAGTCAGTTCAACATCCCGGACACATCCTTCGTCTGCTCTCTGAATTAGAGATTATACATTTTTCCAAAAATGTGATAATATTTATTCAGGGAGTGCAGTTAGTGACCGTATGGGCTCCATGGTAACGTAGGTCTGACAGCTTGACAGAGTAACATGGGGGGCGGGGCTTAGCAGACGGTCAATTGTCCATAAGAGAGCTGCAGGAATGACGTATTTTTTTGTCTGAAGTTAGCATCGCACTGGTTCCCTCAACAAAAACTTTTGGGATTATTGCAGAGAAAATTGTTTGTTCAACAATATATTTTCACACATAAACACCACTTTTATGATGTTTTTAAAGTTTAGAAGCAATTGGCGGAAGTAAAAAGCTAACGTTAGGCTATTAACCAACGACACCACATGACTTCACGTCATCACCACTAAGCTAAGGGCGGACTAGTGATCAGCATGATGACGTTTAGTCGTCTCATTTAGACACTCGTTTGCAACCACCTTTTTAAAAGACACGAAAAAGTTCAAATTAAAAAAAGGTATTTACTAACGTATTTTATGTCGTAGAACAAAACTGTCTTAGAAACGATCTCTTCAGCTTGTGTACAGACCTTATTTCTAATCCTTATTTCTAAACCTTATTTCAGGCATCTAACCAAAAACCCATTGACTTTTAGACGAGGAAACTAGTTCCCGGGTTTTAGGACTCAATCCTGCAGCGCTCTATTTGGACGTGATACGTGGGGACAGCGGGCCGATCAGCAATACGTCCCACTGTCTGCAGTCCGTAGTACAGACCCCAGTCACACAGCACACTTGTTATTGGAGGGTCAGGTCCATTCTTTCTTTCTGTTCATTGCTAACGCCGACATGTTCAAAGGTGCCATCTGTTACGTGACGTTTTTTTGTGTCCTGTGTTTCCAGGAGGAAGAGGAGGAGGAGGAGGAGGAGCAGGAGCAGGAGCAGGAGGAGGAGGAGGAGGAGGAGCAGGAGCAGCTGGAGGAAGATGACGCTGTTAAAGAGGAAACAGCGGAACAGGAGATTCCAAACTGAACCCGAGCGAGCGGACACGAACACACCACTGCTGTGGCTTCACCTCCAGTCTTAGCATTTCCGTTCAGACTATAGCACACGTAACTTTCTACTAGCCTCCCAAAGTTTCTAGACGGCCAGCAGGTAGCTTCCACTCCACATAGTTTAGCAAGCAGAGGAGTATTTTAGAAAAACACTATTTAAAATTGTGATATCTTTAGATTTAAGGGAAGAGTTTGTACTTTCTATGAACGAGGCTGGACAGACGGACAGACATGGCTCAGATTTCAGACATCCTCATGAAGCAGCCCCTGAAAGCATCACACACACCACTACGCTTCTTCTACAGCAGAGGCATGTGTCCAGCCAGCTGACCTGTTTATGACACTTTCCACGCAATCTATTTTCATACACTAATGATGATCCGACAGTGTGTCCACACAGAGTATCCTCAGTGTCCTGTTTACAAGATGAAGCGAGCAGAGTGGGGTCTTCTTCCCTGCCAAGCACGCCGACGTCAGCAGTGAAGAGTCCTTTCACCGTCTTCGCACGCATTTCACTCGACATTTGACTGGAGGATTTTATTTTTATATTTCATGCATATCTTCTTTCTTCCCCCATTTTAAATACATCGACTTACTCTCACTCATTTACAGTTATGTGAAGTATTGAGTCTGGTTTTTGTGTTGAAAAAACATGTTTTTTAATCTTTGATTTACAGTATCTTTTAGTGCTACATACCAATCTATTTTGTCTTTGGATTTGTAATAAAATCTTCCATGTTTGATTGTTGATTGTATTTACATCCTTTGTTGATTCATGAGCTAACCAATCATTAGATTTGACCAGAGACTACTGTCAGGCCAAAGCACTGTCAGACACTGTCAGTCCCTTAAAGTGCCAATAAATTTGAACTGCGAAAGTTTTTCCTCTATCACTGATAGTCATTGCACATGAAATGTTTGAAATCTATCGATCGAGGTGGCTCTTGGCCTGTGTGGTGTCTGACTGACACCAGTGACACAACATTCATGGTTATAAAACAATTATATACGGGCAGAAAGTGTCATTTATATTTATTTCAAGCCAAAATAACAAATTAAAGGCTGCAAAACAGGACTCAGATTACGTTGATGCTTGCCAGTGATTGTAATTCAGAGGCCAGCCTGTTCAAGGGGGGACTGTTGCACCGTTATTATGTATTCTGTAGAAAAGGTACAGAAACGGAATAGGAGGGGGGGGGGCATTGTAACTCCACCACTAAGCCAGCAGCAGAGCTAGTTACAGAACTGATGTCTGTGTGAAAGAGACAGCCGGTATGGCAGTTTTACACCAGGCGGCAACCTTCAGTTCTGAAAAGTGAAGCGGCTACTCTGGTGGTATAGAGGTCAAAGCTTCATGTGTTAAAGCTGCTTTCTCTCTCCTGACCACCAGGGGGCGACTCCTCTGGTTGTATAGAAGTCAAAGCTTCATGTGTTAAAGCTGCTTTCTCTCTCCTGACCACCAGGGGGCGACTCCTCTGGTTGTATAGAAGTCAAAGCTTCATGTGTTAAAGCTGCATTCTCTCTCCTGACCACCAGGGGCGACTCCTCTGGTTGTATAGAAGTCAAAGCTTCATGTGTTAAAGTTGCATTCTCTCTCCTGACCACCAGGGGGCGACTCCTCTGGTTGTATAGAAGTCTATAGAAAATGACTCTACTTCTCTCTTGATTTATTCCCTCAGTAAACATTGTAAACATGAGTTTATGTCTCAATCTCTAGTTTCAAGTCTTCTTCAACAACAGCATGATGTTCATTTAGTAAATTATGGTCCATTTAGAGTCAAACAGACCATAAAGCAGGGGATGCTTTAGGGCGGGGCTACAAGGTGACACCACATCGTTCTCCGGTCTGGGAGCTGTTCCTGTTTTCCTCTTAGAACGTTAACCCTTTCACAGTGAGTTTTCACTTCATGTTAATTGTAACCTTTTGGTCTCCTACAGTCTCATTCAGCATGAGCTTGTACTAAGCTCCACCTTTTAGTGTCCCTTCTTATGAAGGGTCTCTGGACTAGATTCACACCCACACCAGACACTGGTGTTATTCTGTAATGCCTGCATGCTATCTAAAATCACACACAGGCAGCATTCTGTTGTTTGGTTTAGTGTCAAAAGGCAGATTTTACCTACCACAGTATTGTGGAATCTCTGTGTAAAAGGGGCTTGTGAGTTTTCACCCCACACCTTAGAAATAATTATAGGCCCAATGAAATACTGTGAATTTATAGAACTACATTTCCTGTTGGATAGTTCCATCAGCTCAGCTCACAGTGACACCTGAAGCAGAAAAAGGATTTTTGCTAAACTGATAGATTTCCTGTCAGCATCAATCAACCCGTAAAATGAAGGCGGGCACAATGAACATTATGTCCCGAGGGGTTCGGTGTCTGCTCTACCTTTGTGCAGCGGGTTTGAGGGTCATACCATGGAGCCAACTTTATTATCTTCTTTTTTAGAGGTGCATCTCAGGGAGCCTGTAGCACTATCAAATATCAATCTGGGACGGACTAAAGTTAACACAGGAGTCCTCCGTTGTATTGAGACATGCTATTGAATTAAATGCAGATGGACTCGCTTCTTCAACTACAGCAGCGTCAGATAGACATCTAGATATCTGCCTCCTGGCGTGTAGTTTGGTAGTAGGAACTCTAAATGTATTAAATAATTGTCTGATAAAAGAGGGTTCTGTGGAAAGACACGTGTGGCATTAACATGTTCTATGTTAATGCCACACGCCAGAACAAGGTGGAGGGTGTGGTTAAAACAGTGAGTGGGTTTCTGCCAATCAAATCTAATAATGAGGTGAACGCTGTGCTAAGGCTATCATAGTCGACATCCACATGAATATTAAAATCACCTGCAATAATAACTTTATCTGTTTTAAGGACTAAACTTGATAATTCCGGTAGGATTTCATAATGCGGACCTGGGGTCTGGTACACTGTAACAAATAGAATTGGCTTCAGTGTTTTTTCCAGGTTGGATGTGAAAGACTAAGAACAAGGCTTTCAAATGAGTTATAAATGTGTTTAGGTTCAGGGTTTATTAATAGGCTTGAGTCAAAGATGGCTGCTACTCCACCTCCTCGGCTGACAGTCAGGAAGTACTCAAACATGGTACAGGATGCAGAGGAAGAAAAATCTTAAAGATGTAGAGACTATGCTTTGTCATTTAAAACAGTGTGTTGCTATGTGGACAGCTCTCTCATGAAGGGTGTGAAGTCACAGCACTGCGTTATGTCTCATGACATTATTAATCTCAGTGTTTTCACAAGGCGGAAGGGTTTCCCCTTTTAATGTGGAGGATTAAAGGCCTCTAGCCGTCCCTTCACACAGATCACAGAGGTCCTGTAGAGGTACTGTAGTGGTCCTGTAGAGGTCCTGTAGAGGTCCTGTAGTGGTCCTGTAGAGGTCCTGTAGAGGTACTGTAGGTCCTGTAGAGCGTACCTGTAGGGTCCTGTAGAGGTACTGTAGAGGTCCAGAGGTACTGTAGAGGTACTCTGTAGTGGGTCCTGTAGAGGTCCTGTAGAGGTCCTGTAGAGGTACTGTAGAGGTCCTGTAGAGGTACTGTAGTGGTCCTGTAGAGGTACTGTAGTAGGTACTGTAGAGGTACTGTAGAGGTCCTAGAGGTACTGAGAGGTCCCGAGCGGTCCTGTCCACGCTGAGCAGCGAGGGAGGAGTGTGTGTGTGTGTGTGTGTGTGTGTGTGTGTGTGTGTGTGTGTGTGTGTGTGTGTGTGTGTGTGTGTGTGTGTGTGAGTCCTGCATATCTCTGCACCCTCACACTGTGTGTTCCTCAGATCTTCATATTCCATCAGCAGTCAGACGCGGGACGTCAACGCTCTCGCATTCTGACATTAAGGCATCGAGGGGTGTAATTCCAATTTGTTTCAAAGGAACTATTAATTTGCCCATTCCAAGGCCAGGCAGGAGGGAAGCCCTGTAAGTCTGCCCAACCGTGAAAGACATTATCGGGAGGTCTCCGATTGTTGCTGTGGAGACGTGGAGAATTGATGGCGGGAGGCGGCGGTGCCTGCAGACGTTTGAGCCGGGCTCCCCGCGGTCGGGCTCCCAGCATGCCTTCTGAGAGCGATGTCATTAGGCGTATGATAACAGCGATGGGCACATTAATGACAGAGTGGCCCGCTCTGCCACCCGGTGCCCCGCCAATCTCCCATCTACACCCGCAGCATACTAAACAGCTCGTGATGATGAGAGTAACACTGAGCGGTGCTCAGAGCGGCTCCACAGAGGAACCTCGCTTTGTGGAGCCTTGGCATCCACGTTACATCCTCCACCGCCACACGGCACACGCGTGTCCCGGTGCTGATGATGCCGGTGTAGTGCAAACACATCTGGCCGACACAATTCTGATAAATTGTACAGATTCTGTAGTCTTTAACTTATTGGAATTGCAACTTGGGTGGTGTATAATATAATATATAATATAATTCTTCAACACCGCTGCAAACTAAGACGGTCTTGCTTTAGCTTGTAAGCTGTAGTTTGTTTTCATTGTACAGCAGCCCGCCCACTCACAGCATTTATCATCATTTATCATGTGTCCTCCTCAAACATACCGTTTGTAACTTTGATTGAAATAAAGTTTTGTCATAATTCCTTAAACTAGGCAGCACTGATCAAATATGAATCAAGATTCTGCTCATTTATCGCCTCAAATGATTTCAGAAACATATTTTAGTGTACTGATAGTGAGCTGTAAATTGAGAAAGTGTGTGACCCGGCCGCCACGTTGAAAACAGTCGAGCCAAAAACTAAGCCCCGCCCACCAAGCGGAGCAAACGTTTTACCATTCATCGGTCATTTTAACAGCAGCAGCCTTAAACTCCTCAGATCTGATTGGTTGTTTTTCCTAAAAGCTGGCAGAGGAAGCTGATTTTCATCGTGAAAGTTTAAGAAGTTATGACAAAAAAAGGTTAGCTTTAAAATAAAAAATAAAAAATATTAATTAGCAATTAATTGAAAAAGCACAAAAGCAAATGTGTAATTATGATTTTGTTTGGACTGTAAAGATGTCCACTTGAACAAAACAAATATACACATTGCCTGAGCACATTCATGCTCCTCACAGGATGAACTCTTTCTTTTTTTTGAACGCTTCATGTCCTTTGTTCTAGCTCCACCCTCTGGTCAAACTTTACACCGGGGATATCTCATAATGAGGGCCATCTAGTCATAAACCTTACCGAGCACTGTCAGAGAAAACAACCACCGTCTACTTTGGACCCTTCTTGACCTTTAGTACCATCCTCAGGGCAACTGTCCACTTTACGCCTCCTTTGTTTCACCAAGAGATCTAATGAGATGCCATAGATTGCCATCAAATCTAGTGAGCACAATCATGTTCCCAAATATATAAAGCCCTTTGATTTTATTGACCACATATAATCCTTTAATAAACATCACTAGCAAAGCTGGTGGTGTAAGGGAAACATTTTATGTAAATCAATTAAACACCAAATATCTTTAATTTGAACTTTACTTTTATCTTTAAATATGTTATATACATATATACATATATATATCTGTGTCTGTATCTGTCTGTTTTTGACTTTGTCAGTCCCACCTGAATGCAAACACACACTTTCATTAGACGTTAAGCAGATTGGTGGATTTAATGTTGGACTAGAAGAGATGAAAACAGCCATACGTCAAAAACAAGCTCAGAAACCAGCAGTGAGGGGTTTGAGGCTGATGTGGACCCCCGTCTGCTCAGGAGCCAATCAGGATGTCTATTTTTAGAGGTTGTGAGCGAAGCACAGTGCGGGCAGCAGATGGTATTTGAGAGAGAGTGGGGTGCAATTTACAGTAAACAGATTTTTTATCCTTGGCAGGTCATGGAGAGAGCTACAACGGTATGGCGATTTAATAAGAGTACTCAAACAAACTCAGGACACGACTTAAGTGAGACAGACTAACCTCAGCGTGACTCTGACACAAGGCCTGAAGCCACCGACTACTTTGCTCTGGCAAATTGTGTATCTTTAGATGCACAAGGTGGATTGAAAAACTACAGCGTGTTGTGTTTTCAAAGAGCAGATACAAGGAATACAATCTTCAAACAGACAGGACGCCAGACAGGAGATATAATGACCAGACATTTATTTCTTCAGAATAAAAAAGAATCCATGGCTTTATGCTCATCAGCTCAAAAAAAGTATTTACCTGGAGAGATGTCAGGCATTAAATGTACCCATAATACAAAAGGGCTTTGAGATTATATAATAATGTACCATCTGAAGGCTACAACAAAGTACCATGATGCTGTGCTGGCATTGAATGTACTGTGGTTAATGGCCAAGGTATAAACAGTTATTTTCAAATGGTGGCTTTAATGCAACATCATGAGACTGTAAAGTATGAGTCACTGTACTTCAATAAAACGATGAAAAGATCCTATTTGAAACAGTGTTGATACAGTCGTATCATTATAGCATCAGATGTGTTTGCAAGTCTCAAGTCAAGTCTAACGGAGTTCAAGACAAGGCCCAAGTCAAGTCTAAAGGAGTTCAAGACAAGGCCCAAATCAAGTCTAAAGGAGTTCAAGACAAGTCTCAAGTCAAGTCTAAAGGAGTTCAAGACAAGGCCCAAATCAAGTCTAAAGGAGTTCAAGACAAGTCTCAAGTCAAGTCTAAAGGAGTTCAAGACAGGCGCCCAGTAATCAAGTCTAAAGGAGTTCAAGACTCTCAAGTCAAGTCTAACGGAGTTCAAGACAAGTGCCCAAGTCAAGTCTAAAGGAGTTCAAGACAAGGCCCAAATCAAGTCTGGGGTTAAGGTATAAAGCCAAGTCTGTTAAGGCTGAGTTCAAGATCAAGTCTGCTGTCAAGACAAGAAGAGTTCAAGATAAGTCTCAAGTCAAGTCTAAAGGAGTTCAAGATAAGTCTCAAGTCAAGTCTAAAGGAGTTCAAGATAAGTCTCAAGTCAAGTCTAAAGGAGTTGACAAGTCCAAGTTCAAGTCTTAAAGTGAAGGTCAAGATGTCTCAAGTCAAGTCTAAAGGAGTTCAAGACAAGTCTCCGGTAAATGGACTGTACTTGTATAGATCTCTTCTAGTCTTCCAACCACTCAAAGCTCTTTATCACTACTTGTCATCATTCACCCATTCACACACTGATGGGAGGAGCTACCATGCAAGGTGTCACCTGCCCATCAGGTCTATCTAACATTTTCACAATGATGGGAGAGCTACCAGCAAGGTGTCACTCATCAATCATCAACATTCACTGATGGGAGGAGCTACCATGGTGTCACCTGCTCATCAGGACTATCTAACATCCTATACACTGATGGGAGGAGCTACCATGTAAGGTGTCACCTGCCCATCAGGACTATCTAACATCATACACTGATGGGAGGAGCTACCATGAAGGTGTCACCTGCCCATCAGGACTATCTAACATTCATACACTGATGGGAGGAGCTACCATGTAAGGGTCACTGTCATCAGGTCATCTAACATTCATACACTGATGGGAGGAGCTACCATGCAAGGTGTCACCTGCACATCAGGACTATCTAACATTCATACACTGATGGGAGGAGCTACCATGGGTGTCACCTGCTCATCATCCTAACATTCATACACAGGCACAGCTACGGGAGCAACTTGGGCTTAAGTGTCTTGCCCAAGGACACATCGACATGGACTAGTGGAGCGAACCACCGATCCTCTGATTGAAGGACAACCCTGCTCTACCACTGATCCACAGTCGCCCGTTAATTTATGACAAGTCTTGAGTTAACTCTAAAGTAATTCAAGACAGATTTCAAGTCTCAAGTGAATATCTTTTTTTGTTTTACTACTGGTCAACCAAACAAGACATTTGAAAACGACGATGGACATTTTTTCAACTAAATTATTCATTGATTAGTCAAAGAATTATGTAAATATGAATATGTTCTGTACATTATCTCTCTCTCTCTCTCTCTTTCTCTCTCTCTTTCTCTCTCTCTCTCTGTCTCTCTCATATATATATAATTCAAGTCATTTGGATTGTCTATACAGAAATGTCCTTGTGTTCTCAACATATCTATTGCACATCTGTCTGTCCAGAGAGAGGGATCCCTCCTCCTTTACTCTTCCTGAGGTTCCATTTTTTAGGGGAATTGTTTTTTTCTGATCTGAATCAAGGGTCTAAGGACACAGGGTGTCGTATGCTCTACAGATTGTAAAGTACCTTCAGGCAAATTAGTGAAATGTGATATTGGGCGAAATTAATTAACTTGACTTGAATTGATAATTACATATCACTTCATAGAGACTAATTATTTGACCTGCATTGTAATTGGAAGTAGCTGTTGTTTTTACTATGTGTTACAACTATACTCAAGTGATTTACATGTTAAAATTACATTCTGCCATCATGGGACCAATTTAATGTTAACTTTAGTCCACAATCTACGTCATTAGGTTAATTAATTTAATATTACGTTAAGGCTACAACACTACTTTGTTATTGTTAGGTTATACAACTTAACATTAGGTTTAGTCTACAAACCTACTTTGTTAGGTTATACAACTTAACGTTAGGTTTAGGCTACAAACCTACTTTGTTAGGTTATACAACTTAACGTTAGGTTTAGGCTACAAAACTACTTTGTTAGGTTATACAACTTAACATTAGGTTTAGGCTACAAAACTACTTTGTTAGGTTATACAACTTAACATTAGGTTTAGGCTACATCATTAGGTTTAACAACTTAAAGTTGCATTTAGGCTACAAAACTACATCATTAGGATTAACAACTTAAAGTTGCATTTAGGCTACAAAACTACATCATTAGGTTTAACAACTTAAAGTTGCATTTAGGCTACAAAACTACATCATTGGGATTAACAACTTAAAGTTGCATTTAGGCTACAAAACTACATCATTAGGATTAACAACTTAAAGTTGCATTTAGGCTACAAAACTACATCATTGGGATTAACAACTTAAAGTTGCATTTAGGCTACAAAACTACATTATTAGGTTTAACAACTTAAAGTTGCATTTAGGCTACAAAACTACGTCATTAGGTTTAACAACTTAATGTTAGCTTTAGGCTACAAAACTACGTCATTAGGTTTAACAACTTAATGTTAGCTTTAGGCTACAAAACTACGTCATTAGGTTTAACAACTTAATGTTAGCTTTAGGCTACAAAACTACATCATTAGGATTAACAACTTAATGTTAGCTTTAGGCTACAAAACTACATCATTAGGATTAACAACTTAAAGTTGCATTTAGGCTACAAAACTACATCATTAGGTTTAACAACTTAATGTTAGCTTTAGGCTACAAAACTACATCATTAGGATTAACAACTTAATGTTAGCTTTAGGCTACAAAACTACGTCATCAGGTTTAACAACTTAACGTTGGCTTATGTTGTTAGGTTAAACTATTTAATGTTAGGTTTAGACCACAAAAGTACTAAAATCATGGTTTGGGTTCAATTAATTGTTACGGAACTACTAACATAGCCTAGATAATTTAAAATAGCCAACTTGATAAGTAACTTGACTTTAACAGGTCGTGGTCATTTACCTTATTTCTGCCAGATCTGTATGCCCGTTGAAGCAGCTTTGATTAACACTGCTAAAGCCGTTGCTCCACCTCCGTCATTGCAGCAGACTGACGGGTTGATATCTATCCGCACGGCCAGTTTCTCCAAACCAATATAGCAGTTTAACCCTCCTGTACTGGTTAACGAACAGCAGTGATGTGTTTCGACGACATGCGAGACAGAAAGGCGACATAAGCGATGTGCATGTCCTTGAGGGACTGAGAGGAATGGCAGCAGCCGGCCTGCAGCGCTCAGCACCGGTGTCCTCTGAGCTGGGTGTTTTATGAGACGGTGGAAAACTGTGCGGCTGACCCCCAACCACGAGCCTCTGCCCTACCACACACACTCAACTACACATTCATCAGTCCGATACACTGATGCTGTGTGTGTTTGCGTGTGTATATGTGTATGTGTGTGTGTGTGTGTGTGTGTGTGTGTGTGTGTGTGTGTGTTTGCGTGTGTATATGTGTATGTGTGTGTGTGTGTGTGTGCGCGTGCGCGTGCGTATGTGTGTGTACAGTTTACTGCTGATACGTGCTCTTCAGATGGTGAATTTACATCCAGGATTAAACACGTTTCATTGAAAATAGAAATGGGGCCGAACACATCAGAATAACCACGGTGTTTTTCCCATAAAATAGAACAAGAAATATAAGAGACATCCACTCGCAGCAACAGATAACGTGAGCAGCATATGATTCTCCATCATCTTATCCACTCCCCTATAGGGTCTTTTACTGGCTGAGGTATTTTGGAGGTACTGTATATGAGCTGATAATTTCTGAAAGGGAGACAATTCTCGGTTAAGGCTCACTGGTGGGTGATGTCTGTATGAATTACACCTTCCATAAAGCTGTAATAGGAAGGACAATCAGCAGCTTGTATCTGTGCAGCCTTGCAGGGTATTTACCTTTTTATGTGGGTGTAAATTTGACATGTGCCAAGGACGAGCCTCTTCCCAGATATCTTTCGTTTTTGTATTGACTCATAGGGCCACATATAGTAGAAACTCATAACCCCACAAAAAAAAAAAACACAAATATCTGGTCATGTCGGGGTCGTACATGATGGTCTAAATGCTGGTTCAGAGGCACAATAAAAATAAAATGATCATTTCAGATCACATCTGAAGCAGAAAATGCTATTATGACTTTAATGGTCAAACCTAAACATGAACATAAAAAGATATTTTTCATTCCACCACCGTATTCATCCAAGTACAAGTAAAATCACAGTTATTGAACACGCAAAGGAAGGAGAGTTTTTTACATATGCAATGGTTACATAATTAAATGAATGGGATTCTCTTCGAGCCATTAAATTCAACGAGCAGCTGTACAGTATGTAAAAGAAAACCGACAGAGTGAATGTAGCATAAGTATAAAGCTGTTTGCTTAAGATTTCTGATTGCTGCTTGTTAGATCTGTCATAAAAGCTTCGGGGACATGAACAGACTGAATTATGAGTTGTTGCTCTGATGAAAGAGAGACAGAACAGAGGCGGGTGAACATTTCTGGGTTGTATCCAACACATGGACATACACGTGGACACGCACATGTGGACACGCACATGTGGACACGCACATGTGGACACACACACTGAGTTTTTGTAACTTGGATTAAATTTGTAGAGAAATGTCCTTACAATTTACGATTCTATGATCTCCTTTTTATGTTTTTATGGATCCTTCCTCTCAAAGAGGACCTGCCAATCCATCCCCGACTGAAGCAGAGAGCACATCTTTAATAAAGCGAACATAATTCCCACAATACCTATCTCCACAAGATGCCGTGTGCCAGTAGCAGCATGTAAAACCTTTGGCTTTAATTCTGCCAAAATATCCTGCAATACAGACATGCAGTCCTAGAATATGGCATACATTCTACATCAGTAGGGAATCAAAAGGAATCCACTGTCAATCCTGTTATATAAAAAATACAGTGGAAAACAAATTGTTCCTTCAAATCCGGGTTGTAAAAAATGTCATATAACATAACACATACACATATTTCCAACACTAAGTCCAGTGCCGTGTGCAATGTGTGTGCATATATGCACATGACATTTAAAAAAGGACAAGGCACCCAACTTAGAGCGTGGTGTTCTTTTCTTCCAATCATGTATTTTTCCGGCTATGCTGATAACTCCTGTAAAAGCATGTCATGGTGTTTCCTTTGTTGCGAATTGTTTTTCAGCTACTGCTTCCCTTCATCACAGCATGTCCACTTGGTCACTGGCTTTAGCATGCACTTCTGACTCAGAAGAGCAAACCCTGGATCTCTTTCAATCAAAATCCCAAAGGAATATCAGATGTCTTGATGTTCCTTGAGGAGTGGACGGGTGGTGCCGAGGCAAAACACTGATGCAGAGAACAGGGCTTCAACTTCAAACAGCGGTACCCCCGACTCACAGTCAATAATGCTGCTCATGTTCCCTGATGGGAAGCATCAGGTGACAGGTGACAATTTGAAAAAAATAAACAATGAGCCAAGTAAAGAGTGTTTATGAACAAACTGTTCCATCATTAAAAACAGTAATTTTGTATGAAAATATTTTTATTCCAATGGAATTACCACAATCTGTAAATTTCTAAAATAAAAATAAATCTGTGTGAATCTCCCATAGAGATAGAAAGTGAAGCCAATGTGGAAGAGCTTTAATATTGCATTCTCTCTCCTGACCACCAGGGGGCGACTCCTCTGGTTGTATAGAAGTCAAAGCTTCATGTGTTAAAGCTGCATTCTCTCTCCTGACCACCAGGGGGCGACTCCTCTGGTTGTATAGAAGTCAAAGCTTCATGTGTTAAAGCTGCATTCTCTCTCCTGACCACCAGGGGGCGACTCCTCTGGTTGTATAGAAGTCAAAGCTTCATGTGTTAAAGCTGTATTCTCTCTCCTGACCACCAGGGGGCGACTCCTCTGGTTGTATAGAAGTCAAAGCTTCATGTGTTAAAGCTGCATTCTCTCTCCTGACCACCAAGGGGCGACTCCTCTGGTTGTATAGAAGTCAAAGCTTCATGTGTTAAAGTTGCATTGTCTCTCCTGACCACCAGGGGGCGACTCCTCTGGTTGTATAGAAGTCTATAGAAAATGACTCTACTTCTCTCTTGATTTATTCCCTCAGTAAACATTGTAAACATGAGTTTATGTCTCAATCTCTAGTTTCAAGTCTTCTTCAATACAGCATGATGTTCATTTAGTAAATTATGGTCCATTTGGAGTCAAACAGACCATAAATTAGGTTATGCTTTAGGGCGGGGCTTCCATGTGACTGCCATGCTACCATAGAGTTGTCTGTGTTTTAACTCTTTCAGTGTGTTTTCACTTCATGAAAGTTAATTGTAACCTTTTGGTCGCCTAAAAATGTCTTCTTCAGCGTTCGGTGTACTTAGCTCCACCCTCTCGTGTCACTTCTGGTTGAAAAAAAAAAAAGATGGAGACGGACAAAATTTCAAACTCCAGGACCCAGTCCTAATGTCCCCCCTGAAACCTTAAACCCTGAACCCTCAGGGACTTATCTGACGTTAAATGATTGAGTGTGAGAGACTGTAAGGGCTTCAGATGGTGTAAATACGAATGAGACAGCACTTTTGCTGCGACATATCACGTTGCCATGACAACGTCATATCATGTTATGAACAATTGTGGCTATTTATTTTATCTTTTTAGCTCCCTGATTTGAATGTCTTCCAGGCTTTCGCCTCACGAGATGAGAGGTGGATGTCAAATAATCTATTTAATATGTTTTAACAAAACAGCTTTAATAACAAAATGTAAAGAAATGTTTGATGAATAAATCTGTGTAATATAATCTCTCTCCATTCCTCTGCTTTCATGTTTTAATGTTCCATCTTTAATCCTTAATGTTTCTGTGTAAATGTAATTTGCCAGCCTGAACACACATGTGCCCTCCTCTTTGTTTACCTTTTTTTTCTTACGCCTCCGGCTTTCCCTGGTAACCCCGTGTTTAACGTCACATTGCTATGAATTGTGGGTAATTCCCTTCGGCAAAGTCTGCAGAAATGTGGCCTTACGGAAAGGGTTCATTATGGGCTCAAAATGTCTCCCTTTTTAAAATCCTGCTGTTGGTTTATAAAGCACTGAATGGTTTAGGGCCTAAATACATTTCTGATATGCTGCTACCTTATGAACCATCCCGACCCCTGACATCTACTTCCTGTTCCAAGAGTCAGAACTAAACATGGAGAAGCAGCGTTCAGTTTTTCTGCTCCACATATCTGGAACAAGGTGCCTGAAAGCTGCAGGTCTGCTGAGACCCTAAACTCCTTTAAATCCAGATTGAAGACTCTTCTGTTTGCTGTTGCCTTTAATTGAACCAGATTCAAGGATCTTAATCAATTTCTGCATCTCACTACTGTATTTTAATTCTTAAACTGCATTGCAACTTTTATTCTATTTTTTAGCTTTTTAATGTTTTACTGACTGTTTTTAATGTTGTTTTCAATGTTTAAATGAATGTTCTTAATTGTTCTTCTTTTCTTTTGCATTATGTGAAACCAGAGGAAACACGTTGTCAAAAGTGCATTAACTTCAGGAATGTTTGGTCATCGTGCACAAATGCAGCATAATTTCAAGTCCATTTTATTTTATTTACTTTATTGGCATTTTAAAAACAAATTGTTGCCAAACCATTAAAAACAAACAAAGTACACAATAATGTGAATATGAATATAAAACGACATCAACATAACTTTACGATTGTTTTCTAATACCATCACACATAGATATTGGGCAGCAAGACATGCCTTGTCTCCATCTCCTGGGAGTATTTTTAATTTTGAGAGGTCGATAAACTTCTTGAAATCTATCTAATTGACTGTCTCTGTGGGTTGGTATTGATCACTAATCAACGCCAACGGCTCAGGGATTATTTGGACACTCTCATTAATATGTGTGTGTGTGCGTGTGCGTGTGCGTGTGTGTGCGTGTGCGTGCGCGCGTGTGTGTGTGTGTGTGTGTGTGTGTGTATGTGGCAGAGGCTGCTGTCAGAAGCTCCTTCAAACACAGTATACATTAGAATATACAGCACAGACACACTGATGTACACACACACCAGCACACACACACACACACACACACACACACACACACACACACACACACACACACACACACAGACAGCAGCCGGCGCAATAAAGCAGCAGAGTTTGTCATTAAAGTCGAGCTGGAAAAGGTCATCCAAACGTCTTCACCACACGGAGGAGATGTTATCTCAGGAATTATCCCCAGCAATTAAAAACGCAGAAACAGAATAAGAACGCACTCAAATCTTCTGGTAAATGTCAGCGTGAAAGCAAATGTTCCTCTGCTGCTGACTCGTAGGCGACGTGCTCCCCTGGCACCGAGCTGGCTGTGAAAGCTTCTCATGGGTTAAAAACATTGGACACAAAGTGTGAGTTCAAAAAGTTGGTTTCCATATCTGTGTCCGAAAGCACACAGTGCTCACCGTGTGTGAGTTGGCCGTGCTGTAGTCTATAGGGTGAATTATTATTACCCTGGGGGACTCAAAGTGTCCCACAATGCAACGGGAAAAAAAGTACAACCGCTGGTCACTAACTGAGCATTATGTACCATCATGCATTGCGCTGAAGGAAAAATGGCGGGCAGACAAGAGGAGAGAGAGAGAAACGCTTGCCTGAGACAAAAATAATATTTAATATGAGCATCACAACACAAACCTCCACCAAGTACTTTGTGTTTATCTATGGTTTGAAAAATGACTCATTGTCGCTCCACAGTGACATCACACAAAATGTAAAGTCACTCAGCATTTCGATCAGAGGCAACTCAACAAAATAGCTCACACTAATAAGCGGCTCCATTAAGTCCAGTGGAGACCCTGGTCAGCATACAGCCGGGGATGTACCAGTACGCGTGAATATGATCGTGATACTGCACGTTGCACACTGCACTACACTGCTGGGGGACATCTTAGGATACACTGAGCTCCTCTATCCTTTTCTCTCTCTCCTTGTGTATGAATTCATGTTCTATAAATGCACATTACTAACTCTACTTCTTCCCCCGGAGTCTTTGTGCTTTCTCGCCTCGCAGGTTTCCACGAATCGTGGTTGCATCTGGACCCTGGTCCTGCCTCCTGGTTCCTTCCGTGGAACTGCTGACGCACATTCTTTTCTATTTTACCTTCTGTATGAATTCATGCACCATAAATGCACATTACTAACTCTGCTCCATCCCCGAGGTCTTTGTGCCTTCTCGCCTCGCAGGTTTCTATGGATCGTGGTTAAATCTGGACCCTGGTCCTGGTCCTGCTGTGGTCCTCCCCGTCACCTACTGCTACTATTACATGAATCATTTCTGTCATGTGCATTGAATGTGTTGTAACTCTGTTATGCTGTTCATTCTGTACACATGACATCTATTTTCGTACTCTGTCCATCCTGATAGAGGATCCTCCTCTGTTGCTCTCCTGAAGGTTTCTTCCATTTTTTTTTTTTTGGGGAGTTTTTCCTGAACCGATGAGAGGTCCTGGGACAGAGGATGTCATTGTGTACAGATTGTAAAGCCCTCTGAGGAGAATTTGTAATTTGTGATTTTGGGCTATACAAAAATAAATTGAATTGAATTGGACAGCAGAAGTGGTCACGGGTCGAGTCGTGGTCCAAACTGACAGTGTTGACATTTGCATTGTGTTTTGAAGCTGTTCAGTGTGCGAACCCGGAATAGTTCATGAGCTGACTGTGGCCTGCAAACTGACATCAGTGGGGCAGTTCCTCCCGCTGGCTGTTTGCTGGGTCAGCCAACGTGCTCTTTGCTTTTGAACAGACGTTAGCTAGAAAGCTAATACAGGCTGGCTCAGAGTCTGGAACAATCCCAGTCTCATCACTCACACCCACAAAGTCCGTGAGGGTTCAGTTCTGTCCCCCGTCTCTCTCTCTCAGACATGTTGAGTCCTTTATGAACACTCTCCGTAAGGCCACATTTCTGCAGACTTTGCCAAAGGGAATTACCCACAATTCATAGCAATGTGACGTTAAACACGGGGTTACCAGGGAAAGCCGGAGGCGTAAGAAAAAAAAGGTAAACAAAGAGGAGGGCACATGTGTGCTCAGGCTGGCAAATTACATTTACACAGAAACATTAAGGATTAAAGATGGAACATTAAAACATGAAAGCAGAGGAATGGAGAGAGATTATATTACACAGATTTATTCATCAAACATTTCTTTACATTTTGTTATTAAAGCTGCTTTGTTAAAAATGATTAAATAGATTATTTGACATCCACCTCTCATCTTGTGAGGCGAAAGCCTGGAAGATATTAAAATCAAGGAGCAAAAAATATAAAATAAATACCCGCAATTATTCATAACATGATATGCGTTGTCATGGCAACGTGATATGTCGCAGCAAAAGTGCTGTCTCATTCGAATTTACACCAATTCAAGCCCCTACAGTCTCTCACAAGTCCCTGAGGGTTCAGGGTTTAAGGCTTCGGGGGGGACGCTGGGGTTGGGCCTCTGTCTCTAAATGTGTTGTGTCTCAGGCTGCTTGGGTGGAGGTGGGGTTCACCCTGGACAGGTCGCCGGTCACACTAGCACATAGAGACAGAAGTCATGCTCACATTCACACCTGTGGGTCAGTGGTAGAGCAGGGTCGTCCTTCAATCAGAGGATCAGCGGTTCGATCCCTGGCTCCGCTAGTCCATGTGTCCTTGGGCAAGACACTTAACCCCGAATGTCTCCTGTAGCTGTACCTACGGTGTGTGAATGTGTATGAATGTTAGATAGTCCTGATGGGCACCTTAGCTCCTCCCATCAGTGTGTGAATGATGTCATGTAGTGTTGAAGTGCTGTGAGTGGTCAGAAGACTAGAAAAGAGATGATGGGCAATTTAGATTAAGAATCAGTTAAGCTGCATGTCTTTGGACTGAGGGAGGAAGATGGAGAACCTACGCTGACATGGGGAGAATGTGCAAACTCCACCCAGGAGGACTGTCCAGCCCAGGATTGAACCCTGTGCTAACAGTGCTAGCCTCAACGTGTGAATACTGGAATTAATTGAAATGTTCCATTTCAGTTGGACTTTAAGGGAAGGTGACAGCAGTCACTAAAATCATCTGGATTCATCCTCTGGGGACCATGAATATGAACCATCCTTGTCGCTAAGCACGCAGAAGCCTGAATTGATTTGTGTGAAGCCTTTAAAGAAGAATCTGTTCCATCATACCCCCTCTTCCTCGGTCCACTATTAAATACATTACAATATGGCAATGATAAACAGCATCTTTTGAATAGGTTAAAAGGAATGTGTTATTTATATGTAACCCTTGAAGTCAAACATAGTTGCCCTGAACGATCGCTCTGTTCAGAGGTTGAGGTGCAGTGTTAAAAAACGACAGATAGAAAATGGCCTCTGAAGTGCAGTACTTGTCCACCGCTGCAGATAACGCAGCTCGGAGCATAACAGGAAGCTGAGGAGTCTGTAATAATCTTCCAGAATCAGAGCCCAGATCTCCAGCTCTGCACCTATTAAAAGGTCACCGGTGGGTTTTACAAGGGGAGGTGAGGGCACTTGTTTATGAGCGGTTCGCTCCTCTCTGCGCTCCTCTCCAAACCACAGTGCTCATTTCAGCCACCATAAAGTACTGCAAACTGCCCCGATTCATCGCTGAATTAGCGGAACGCTGACGGTTCCCACCATGCTGCCGTTTTGACGGCTGATCCAGGTGCAGCCGCGAACCATTATTGTATTAAGTGATTAGCAGAGCCTGTCGTATTAGGCTGATAGAGGTCTTACTGTAGGCTGCAGTCACATCAAATCAGGCGTTGTGGTGAAAATGCCGGTCCTCCCATTCATCTGAATGTGGCTGTGTTTATTCTGCAGCAGGAGATGAAAAAAAACAACACAGTGGCCTGCGGTGAAAATTTGGAAAACAATACATTTTTGGCGAAACGCAACCCAACGTCACGCTGCGGTGGCTATTCACACAACCGGCAATCAAGAGCTTTACAACCCAGCCACCGCTAATCGCCATGCGGTTGCCGGTGTTAATGGGCCATTAAGTGACGCTCCCACACCGCCGCACAACCCAACGCCAATTGCTGCAACGCCTGATTTGGTGTGAATGCAGCACTTACACTGTCCTACTGCCTTGAACACAATTCTATTACATTTTCACTGAAGTGATGCATCTCCTGAGAACATCATAAGAAAACAGTTTGAGTGATGGTGTAGGAGAATTAATGAAGTGGAATGAAGGGAAAAGCAGCCTGGTCTCCTAAAAATTGCATCCCAAGACAACAATAAGGCAATTATTATTGTTTCCAGCCCTCTACAAACCCAATATACAGCAAACAGCAGACGAACATAGTTAGAGACCATAGACTGAATATAAGAAGTGGATGTAGTCCTCATGACATCACCCATTTGTTTGTGGACTTTTGCGCTTTTTTTCAACCGATGAATGGAAGTGACCTTATTTGAAATAAGAAGGAGCAGCGTAGAGACGCCGTATACGTCTCTGGTAGCGACAGAGACCTGTCAATCACAGTAGCCCCGCCCTAAAGCATCCCCTGCTTTATGGTCTGTTTGACTCCAAATGGACCATAATTTACTAAATGATCATCATGCTGTATTGAAGAAGACTTGAAACTAGAGATTGAGACATAAACTCATGTTTACAATGTTTATGAGGGAATAAATCAAGAGAGAAGTAGAGTCATTTTCTATAGACTTCTATACAACCAGAGGAGTCGCCCCCTGGTGGTCAGGAGAGAGAATGCAGCTTTAACACATGAAGCTTTGACTTCTATACAACCAGAGGAGTCGCCCCCTGGTGGTCAGGAGAGAGAATGCAGCTTTAACACATGAAGCTTTGACTTCTATACAACCAGAGGAGTCGCCCCCTTGTGGTCAGGAGAGAGAATGCAGCTTTAACACATGAAGCTTTGACTTCTATACAACCAGAGGAGTCGCCCCCTGGTGGACAGTAGAGAGAATGCCAGTTTAAAACACTCCTGCGTTGGCTTCACTTTTCCAAACCGGAGTTTGCCGCCTGCTGGAGATAAGCGGATGAGCAACGTGGAGCTTGTAGGAGCTAAAGAGACAGATATTTCCGTTAGGAGTTGGTTGAGACCAAAAACAGAGCTAAAAAAGAGAGATTATTGTACTATTGAGTATTTGCTCGTTTAAGGCTTGCAGTGGGATAGTGGAAAGGAGTAGTATTCACACTTTTGAAAAATCACATTGCAATACTTATTTGATATAGCATAGAGCAGTTTGAATGCCTTCCGTACATTCCAATGAAACGCAACGTCACATTCATGCATTAATTATAAATCTATATATATGTTATTCAAGCCCCTTCAAATCGATTGGTTGAAAATAAGAAAAGCTCCATCTCCTAAACATGATGGCTTCAATAATATCTAAGGTAGACGGCCTGATGCTGCTTGTTGTTCCCGTGTTGTCTCACTGGGCTGACATTGAGGAAAAACAGCCATTTAAGCGGAGCGCAGTGCCGAGGACAGATACTGATGCTCAGCTTGCTCCCTGTGTCCAACGCTGTGAGAGGTCGTTGCTCTTCGCCTAGCATTTTTAGCACAGTTCTATCTCTCACCTCCAGCCCTGCCGAGGCGGTGATAGCACTGAGGCGCGCTGTAATTTTCCTGCGATTTTTCCTCATCTTTATCTTCCCGGCTGGTTTGGCTCTGTATGAGCGGAGCGTGTCCTACACACACCCCGGAGTGTAATCTCACATTGTGGAGCAGCTTCATTTAAATGAGGCCCTCCTCGGGGTCGTCACCCCACTCGCTCGCTCAAACGCACCCCTCCAAGGAGGACTCTGACAAGGCTGCAACCTCCACCGGCCCTCTCACAGACACCCGGCGCACACAGCCAGCGGATGGAAAGCATCTTCTGTTTCATATTCTATATGGGAGGCTTTGACATGTGACATTCAGGGACATAGGGAAAAGATCAGCTCAACTCGAGGTCATGGTACATCCTGCAAATAATGTGACGTGCATAAAGTGGAACTATTTTCTGACAGATGGATTGGGATATTAAATTGAGGGAGTTGCAGTGGTTGAGTAAAAGCTTGTTAGTTTGTCTCTGAATAGAATGTCAATAATGCCTCTCAAAACAAACAACAACAGGAAGAAATCGGGACTATTTTAGTGGCGGATTAATCCCCGTTGGGTGCTGGGTGAGTATGTAGGACGGTGTGTGTTGGATGGACTCGGATCAACATACAGTGTGAGTGTTTATGGTGAGGAAGGAACATGTCACCCGGGGCAACAGCGTGTCTCCTTGATGTTTTCTTTGGACAACAATGGCACAGAGGAAGAAGAGATATCAGGCTTTAAAACACACACTTGTGTATATTGTTGTTGTTGGTTGGCCTCTGCACGTGGAATTTGTTGATAAGAAAAATATAAATGTCACCAGACTTACTCTCTAACGTGGTAGATTTGTTTTTCTTCTGAATTCACCAAAAGTTAGATAGCCTCATTTGCATATTTAAACACAAGTAATCAACTGGGGAAGTTTCATGGTGATATTTATTCTTTAATTTCTTTACCCTATTCATTTGCAGTGTATTTAAAATGTATGTTTTTTTTACAATACATCTCTTTAAAGGCCGTTTTCTCTAAATGAGTTTTTTCTCAGACTTTATAAAAACATGGTGAAACTTGTTGTCTTATGGCCGCTGACAGTGTTTTCTAAATTATGAAGTGCAACAAAGAGATATCCAAAACTCCCTCAGTAACACCTTTGACTCCGATATGTCAACAAAATGAATCAAGAATTTTTAACCTGACTTTGTTCAATGTTCAGATTTCTGTTCTGGGAATGTATGGAAATGAGCAAATATTTAATAAGATTATGTGTCATTTGCACTTTTAAACATAACTTTTTCAGAAAAAAAATTGTTATCATAAGTAAGTCAAGTAATCAACTGGGGAAGTTTCATGGCAATATCTAGTTCAATTTGTTACCCTATTCACTTGGGGGTGTCTCCTATTTACATATTATAGATTGATATTATCTGCAAAAAATATGATATTAGACAAAAACAAGAAAGTGAAGCACTACTCTTTGAGGCAAAGACCCAAACACGACATTATCATTATGGTTAGTGTATTAGCAATACAATTTAGGTGTTTACGTAGCATTTCTAATAGTTGTCTCTGAGACAGTATTATTAACATAGAAAGCATTAACAGGCCTTTCATGGGGCCAGGACATCTGTTCCATGGTAGAAAAGTGAATGAATGTAACTTAATATGAATGTATGATAGGGACGTTGTTACTCTCCACGTCCGTACCACCTGTATATGAATCAGCGGGGCAGCAGGTTGGACTCCCAGGGTTTTTAGAGCAGCAGCAGCATTAGAATGTGCTGGACCTGGGTCAGCTGGCTGCAGGCCTCGGCCCGCGGCGGAGAGCCTCAGCTGGACGGCTCCACGCCGCCGGAAGGCAAATCACATCACGCCCACCGTCTGAACCGCACACGATAAGGCTTCATTACCATACGTTTATTTTATCCTGTTCAAACGGCTGCTAAAACAAAAGGGCAGTTGATTATTTTTCCTTGATCAGTGTAGCATTCAAGACGTCTGATTTGAAAAGGGGGAGGGGAGATGAGCGGGGGGGGGGGGGAAATCCCTCCCAGGGAATAGGGGAAGGCTGACATGCATACAAGGCAGGGAGGACAACTGGATTCTCGAGGTGGGATCGGCCTGTCCAGCCTCCACAATGGACCCACGAGACAAGACGGACGTACAAAAGAGCCGAATCTGACAGTCCGTCCGCTCGGCCAGCTCGCCGTCTCCAGAGACGGCGAGCTGGCCGCGGGCTCCTCCGCCGTCACAAAAGCCTCCTTCAGCATTGTGCTGAATATTTGACAGATTTGACACATTAGACTCAGTTCACCGAGCTACGGACACACGGGGAATAAACTCATTTAAATAGGAGGGGGGAGGAAACTTTCTAGGGTGTTCATGTTCTGTCTGGCCGGGTTCCCGTATCGTGCCGTGCTGGAACCTGGCCTGAGCCTACGCTTTGTGGCCAAGGTGGCCAATTCTAGCCGGACAAACATTTCCTGTTGGCTGAACTACACTTGAAGCAGCTTTACCATCAAAGACGAATCTGCAGATGTTCCAAAATGGGCCACAGCTGTAATTTCCTAGTGGCAGCCTTCATCCATGATACACGGATTGTACAATCAAATACTGAAGAGTCCAGCAGAAAGTGGGACGAAGAAATAGAATCGGGAAAGTCCAGTTTGAGGAGCAGACCTGTGAGTTTGGAGGCTTAATAGACACTAGAATGCTGTGGTTTTTCCTTTTCAGAGCTATTAAGAAAAAAAAAACTAGACCGAACTAGGGGGGTAGAGGCCCTAACTATAAACCTGAGCCAGCCCTAACTATAAACCTGAGCCAGCCCTAACTATAAACCTGAGCCAGTCCTAACTATAAACCTGAACCAGCCCTAACTATAACCCTGAGCCAGCCCTAACTATAAACCTGAGCCAGCCTAAACTACAACCCTGAGCCAGCCGTAACTATAACCCTGAGCCAGCCCTAACTATAAACCTGAGCCAGCCCTAACTATAAACCTGAGCCAGCCCTAACTATAAACCTGAGCCAGCCTAAACTACAACCCTGAGCCAGCCCTAACTATAACCCTGAGCCAACGTAAACTACAACCCTGAGCCAGCTGTAACTATAACCCTGAGCCAGCCCTAACTATAAACCTGAGCCAGTCCTAACAATAAACCTGAGCCAGCCTAAACTACAACCCTGAGCCAGCCGTAACTATAACCCTGAGCCAGCCCTAACTACAAATCTGAGCCAGCCCTAACTATAAACCTGAGCCAGCCCTAACTATAAACCTGAGCCAGTCCTAACTATAAACCTGAACCAGCCCTAACTATAACCCTGAGCCAGCCCTAACTATAAACCTGAGCCAGCCTAAACTACAACCCTGAGCCAGCCGTAACTATAACCCTGAGCCAGCCCTAACTATAAACCTGAGCCAGTCCTAACAATAAACCTGAGCCAGCCTAAACTACAACCCTGAGCCAGCCGTAACTATAACCCTGAGCCAGCCCTAACTATAAGCCTGAGCCAGTCCTAACAATAAACCTGAGCCAGCCTAAACTACAACCCTGAGCCAGCCGTAACTATAACCCTGAGCCAGCCCTAACTACAAATCTGAGCCAGCCCTAACTATAAACCTGAGCCAGCCCTAACTATAAACCTGACTCAGTCCTAACTATAAACCTGAGCCAGTCCTAACTATAAACCTGAGCCAGCCCTAACTATAAACCTGAACCAGCCCTAACTATAACCCTGAGCCAGCCCTAACTATAAACCTGAGCCAGCCTTAACTATAAACCTGAGCCAGCCTAAACTACAACCCTGAGCCAGCCGTAACTATAACCCTGAGCCAGCCCTAACTATAAACCTGAGCCAGCCCTAACTACAAATCTGAGCCAGCCCTAACTATAACCCTGAGCTAGCCCTAACTATAACCCTGAGCCAACGTAAACTACAACCCTGAGCCAGCCGTAACTATAACCCTGAGCCAGCCCTAACTATAAACCTGAGCCAGTCCTAACAATAAACCTGAGCCAGCCTAAACTACAACCCTGAGCCAGCCGTAACTATAACCCTGAGCCAGCCCTAACTATAAGCCTGAGCCAGTCCTAACAATAAACCTGAGCCAGCCTAAACTACAACCCTGAGCCAGCCGTAACTATAACCCTGAGCCAGCCCTAACTATAACCCTGAGCCAGCCCTAACTACAAATCTGAGCCAGCCCTAACTATAAACCTGAGCCAGCCCTAACTATAAACCTGACTCAGTCCTAACTATAAACCTGAGCCAGTCCTAACTATAAACCTGAGCCAGTCCTAACTATAAACCTGAACCAGCCCTAACTATAACCCTGAGCCAGCCCTAACTATAAACCTGGGCCAGCCCTAACTATAACCCTGACCCAGCGTAAACTACAACCCTGAGCCAGCCGTAACTATAACCCTGAGCCAGCCCTAACTATAACCCTGAGCCAGCCCTAACTATAAACCTGAGCCAGTCCTAACAATAAACCTGAGCCAGCCTAAACTACAACCCTGAGCCAGCCTTAACTATAACCCTGGGCCAGCCTTAATTTCAATGTTAATCCGCATATTATTGTTGGAGCAACAGTTGTTTGAAACATACTGAACATACGGGTCAACAGCAGATATTGAAGTCAAACTCTTTGCTCGTGTATGTGAACGATCAAATGTCAGGACTGATCAGGGCCGTAGCTGCCATAAGCTCATGTGCTCTAATTAAGAACCTTCAGTTACACTTAGAAACCTTTTTAGGTCAAATCCAGTAGTTTTCAAATGATTGTGAGTTTTTTCTAAATATGACTTGCAGATCTTTATTTTGGGAAAAAAGTGGTAATGCGTTTATTTAGATTTTTATTTGTTTTTAATTCCTTGACACCATCCTGGTAAGAACTATTTAAGCTGACTCTAATTATATGAAATTGGAGATCAAGTTCAGTCAAACAGAGACAGAGTCAGTGGAACAGTATTTAGAAGCAGTTGTTCATTTTTAGAAGAACTTCCGAAACAAAACTCCCCCGTTTAAATTAAACCATAAAAAACTGGTGGGCGGGATGACTAGGAGGCAGGACTTCGAATCATCACCTCGCTCTCATCGTGTTTCTTCTTTGAGAGCTTTGAAAAGGAAACCTTCCCATGTTTTTGTGTGACTAATGGAAGAAAGCAATTTTTGAAATTTGTCCAGTATTGAGGGAGAGCACTGCGTTATAATCCTATCGGGCCACTCCTCACTGCAACGTACTGAAAGTGCTTGGTTTTGTCACTGATGGTTCTATGGAAAGAACCCTGATCAAATGTGTTTCTTTACCTTTCGCTTGATCCGGTCTGTCTGTTATTTTGTCCAACCAAGTCTCGCTCCAGGAGAAGTCTCATTCTGAAATCTTGTGAGAGGTGACTTGTTGCCATCATGGATTTATAAAAAGAACTAGATACAGCTTTTGAGGTGGGGCCCCATTTATTCCAAGAAAGGTGCTCAGTGCAGCATGAAGCAAAAAGAATTTGACTTCCAAGTCAATAATTTAGAGAAAGTTACCCGGATTGAGCACTATCGAGGAGCACTAGCGTTTCCTTTAACCCCGCCTCCCAGCCTCTAAAATATTTTCACTGTCATTGTCTGAATATTTAGCTGATTTCGACAATGTGGATGAGGCCCGGACCCTCATGAGAGAGACCGGATCAAGCGAAAGGAAAAGAAAAGGGTTTTATTTCCCCTTTAATGTGCACAACAGTACATGCTGACATGTGTTCAGTATTATTAACTGTTGAATTGAAGGTCTATCATTGGTCTGCCAGGTTTATGCAACATAACAGCATGACCAGCATGTGAACATATAAATAACCCTAATTATTCTAATGTGCCACTTCCTGACTGTGTGAGAGTCATTTTCTCCAAGACATTACGTTCTAATGCAGTGATTACCAACCAGACCCGGTTGCTCAAATACTTTATGAATTATGAATCAATAAAAGTTTGATACAAAAAAAAGAAAAAAAGACATTTGTGTGGAAGAAGAAAATCAACACACAAGAGAAGATTACAAATTGATGAGGCGTTGATTTTTTATTTTGTACATTTATTCTCACAATAACCTTCAAGCTGTGATTTTCAAAGGTCACGCCTCCCATCCAACACCAACAAGTGTTGAGGTGTGAAGTGTGATTTAGAAGGAGAGAAAAGTTGCTGGCAGTAAAGGATGAATTGTTGAAACGTCTGATCTCGTGCCTCCCCGTGCCCATGACACCCTGCCTAGCAAAGACCTGCGAGACTCCCTCCGCCTACAAGCATGTTAGCACACCTCAGCTTTGAATCTGGCTTTTCATTAGCGTGTGAAGAAAACCAGCGGGTCACAACAACAACAACAACAACAACAACAACAACGACAACAACAACAACAACAGCTATGCGGATCCAGTCAAGAGGCGAGCCGGGGGGCGGGGAGGAGAAGTGTGCGTTTAACCTCCGAGCTCTGCCTCCATGTGAGCACGACTGATTGGCTGAATGAGGGGCCTCTGATTGGAGACCACTCTCACTAACTAGCCGCTAATTTAAAAGGCTGGATTGTTTCAGAGTGAAGGGCAAACCAAACCCGCGTGAGCCCCGCGGCGGCGTCGTGCACCCGCAGGTCGCTCGTGTGTTCCAGAAGCCGGATGCTGATTCCATTGTCCTCCATCACCTTTCTGTTTGTTTGTCTTTGATGAATAGGGATTAGATTTAGCATGAAGCTGCATTTGAATGGAGAAAACAGCAGCATCGCTAAGAAGGCTAGAAAACAGAGGATTACAAGAGTCTTGTTGCTCCCTAATTTGATTTTAAAAGAGTCTTACCTTTGTTCTGTGCCCAGTTCGGATGTGCTGGGAGGTTGAGATTAGCGCAGGGAATCGAGTTTGTGACAAAGCCGATTAGTAGTTGAAACAGGGCCAACAACGGGTTCCTTCTTAGATAATCTGTGTTTTAGAGGGACATTTCTCCCGTCAAGCAAGGAAGTGCTTCTACTTCCTGTTTTGATTTGTGTGCCGAAATGTGTGAATTATATAGGAGTTGCATTACGTATAACGGGCCGCAGCTGAAACATGTATTTGCCGTGAACACGTTTCACAATAAGATGTGAGGATGTTTTAGTTTTAACAGAAGGAATCTGCTCCAGCTGTACTGTGGTTGTCTACTGCCATCTGCTGGATGAATGCGTTCCTACATGTCAGATAAAATGCACTTTTCCAAACAATGTTTTAAAAATAAACATTTAACCTTTTTTTCTTTTTCATGATTTTCATTTAGCTGCCTGAAATAAAAAGCTTTTCTCAAAACACAGATGTTGAAAACTGTACCACTAGGGTTCATTCTGAAATAGAAAAGTACTGTTTAATAACTGACATTCTGATTCTACCAATATTTTATACTTTCAATTCATAATCTTTTTAATTTGTAATATAGTTTATATTTTATAGTTGACAAAATATGTCACCGCAGAGGTCCAATCAGTAGCTCTTCTGCATCTTTCGATTATTTCACACAATCTTTCACACAAAACATTTTGCTTAAAATATTGAGATTGAAGGAACTGTTTTGACCTTTATTGCTAAGTAAATAATAAAATATTCCATCATTGAACTGCCTCAGCGAAACTATGATTTATAGACATTTAGTCCTCATATAGTTTTATAGTATCTCATAAGGAGTGTCTCAGTATAATATCTGATAAAAGAAATATCATGAACAAGTCTTAGTGTAGCATGTTATAAAAATGTAATTAACAATATCATTGTTTGTCATGACAAAATTCATGAAAATTTTATGGTATGGTATATTATGAAAAATGTAACTTTCATAAAAACTGAAAATAAATATAGTATGCCATAAACAAATAACAAAAAAAAAAAAAACAAAAAAATAAATCCTAGTATAGTATGTTATAAAGAAATGTCATAGTATAGACCTTTTCATTCTGTTGCTAGGGCAACAGCGTTACTTCCTGTCAGCTGATGCATTAACAAACACTGAGATGAAATACAAATGGCTCATTTACAACATGTTTGTGCTCCAGTTGGAAAAGGTCTATGTCTGTATACCATGAAAAGATTATGATATAGTATGTCATAAAAATCATAAAAAGTACCATAGTAAAAATGTCATACAAACATTATAGTATAGTTATGCCATCTAAATCATGTGATAGAAATTTCATAAAATACATTTTGAAATTATTTTATTTTGCCATACAATAAATTTCTATATCACATGTATACTAATGCCATGAAAATATATTAGTATACTCTAGTATGCCATAAAAATAATAATATATGTAATCAAATAAATTAGTATAGCACAGCATATTATGGCATGAAAAAATAATTATATAGTATGTCATAAAAAAGCAACCATTCATTTATAGTCATTAATAATTTTGCCTCATAACTGCGTTCTTAATAAACTTGTCTGTTCTCCAGCCTAATAATCTAACTCTAATGTTTGTATATTGATATTTTAGGCAACGTGTGTGGGAAAAACCTTTTCTATGAAACAAATGTTAATTGATTTCCGATACAGTCCTAGCCAAAGTAGAGGCAGACTTTCTCAGGTTCCTCAACGTTTTATTTATTCAGCTGTCTTAATTAATTTCTCTATATGATGTTTTACAGAACATAGTTCGGAAACGAAGGCCACACCCCGAACTCAGCCCTAAGTACTTAAGCACAAGGAACCCGTCCACTTCCTCTTTGACTCAGTTCCGACACGACGTGCGACAGACGAGCACAATCTTAAACCGCTTACCTGACGCAAACGCTCTTCCCCGACCCTCCCGGACGACCAGCTACATTCTGAAGTCCCGGAGCACCCTCCTTCTCTTCCCACGCTTCGTCGCCAGCATCCTCGGCTGCGTTTACCCATCCACGATCCCCGCGGCTCTCAGCATCCGTCCTCCGACAACCCCGAAGTTGTCGGCCCTCGCCTTCCATACAAGCCCGATGAGGAGATCCCGACTTCGGCGTCCTCCACACCGCTTTCCCACCCGCCGGAGACCCAGGCGCTCGAACGACGGGCAAAACCACCGCGAACCTCATTCACCATTCCGTCAATCTCTACATATTTCTCTTTTCCGAGTGGACAGTCTCTCGAACGAAGTACACAACCATCCAACGCAACAGTCATCAGCCTGATTAAGAAAAGATAACTTTTCAAACTATTCACGGACTCTCAGCACAACATCACTCGCGCTCTCCGAGCGCTCAGAGCACTTCCGGTTTACCCGCGCCGCTTCAGTCGCAGCGCAGATGGTTGTCACAATGCATCTCACGGCCGGAGAAACCCGGCCATCCACACCAGTCCTTTCAGAGGGCCAGGTCGTATCCCACCCTTTTCAAGCCGCCTCTGTACCAGACACATCTCACCTTGCAATTTATTTTCCCCAGACTTCACTACCAACCTATTCACGGGCATCCAGCCTCCAGCATCCTCTTCTGTTCTCTTGATTCTGCCTTCCACACCTCACCCACCTCGGCCGACTCCTCCCACCTTGACACTGGCTACCCCAGCTGCACAGACTGCTCCAACAAGGCTCCACAGGAAATGTCGCAGCTAGAGGAGCAACTCTGGGTCGGGCGTCTTGCCCAGGGGTTGCATCGAAGTGGACGGAGGAACCCAGCCATCCACACCAGTCCTTTCAGAGGGCCAGGTCGTAACACCACTAACGCTACCCATCCCACCTTAACTGCTCCCCCGTTTTTCCACAGCTTAGCCAGCAGCCAGTTCAAGCGTCCTTCTGACTTATTTCCACCTACCAGTTTCACTTTAGCCACCACATTACCTTTAGCGCGCAGAGTCGCATCCGCCCGACCACCAACCGTGCCACACGCTCAGGCAACAGATTCCCGCGAGTAACTAAATCGACCTTTCTCAATTAAACAAATCCATCTACACGCAATCCCCAGTGCATCGCTAACCGCTCTCGGCCGCGCTGCACCCAGCCACTTTCACACCTACTCCAAGGAACCCACAACAGTCTCATTCGCCTACTCTTTCCCCTAGCACCGCAACGTAATTGGCCAGCCTCCCCAGAGAGCAGGCCCGAGTCGGCGGACTACCTTTCACGACCTCGACCCGACTCCGCGGTTCGGCGGCAATCTTTTATACATACGGTCTACTTTCGCATCTGAAGCCGGAGCTCGCTCGCAGCAGTCCAATTAGGAACATTCCGAGGAACAGAGCTCCAAAGCCATATAGTCAGGTTTTCGCAGCTCGCTCTTCCCCGCATTGCGAGATCGCGGCGCACCATCCCATCCGGCCACCATATGCAACCTTACAGCTCCCCCCGGGCCTCCATACGCAACCTCACAGCCCCCCTCCCCGCCTTTACCTCAGCTCCTGGTAAACAAGCCACCGTACGTAATAATCGACCCCATCCTCCTCGCAGGCCAGGAGCCCATTGCCTCAAAGTTCCTCCCACCCAATCCGCCTACCGGTACCTTTCGGTTCCCGCTGGCTGGAAGCATACTGTTTTACCATGCGTCAGTCCTTTGGGGCGCAGTGCATCCGGAACATCTTCGATCACTTATCCGTCGCACTCGGCCGGACCCCGATAAACGTCCATAAACTCCCGTACGTCATCCATCTCTTAGACGACTTCCCCACCGGCAACACTGCCTTCCTTAACCCCAGCACACAGCTCACACGCTAACTCCTGTTGTTCCTCATGCAAGAAATTCAGCCCATACGCACCAGCCTCCAACCCGTCGTCCGCTGTCCCACGGCCTTCAGCGAACCCCGACCATACCAAGGTTTCTCGGCCGCTGGTCTTCCCCCACGTACATCCATTCCAACCCTAACTATACCGGACAACGTCCACTCGCACCCGACTTCATGAAGCTCATGAGTCTCCACTTCCACAGTCCCGACCGGACGTCGGCAGTCCATCACGGCTCTTCTACCCTTCATCCTTCGACCCCCCCCCCATCTCCACCCTACGACCCCAATCCCTTCATTCTTTCATTCCTACCCCCCAACTCTTCATCCCTCGACCCCCATCTCTACATCCTCCACCCCGTGACCCCAATCCCTACATCACTTAATTTCTTCATTTCATCATTCCTCGACCCACCTCCCCATCTCTTCATCCCTTCTTCCCTTGACCCCATCTCTACATCCTCCACCCCGCGACCCCAATCCCTACATCCCTTAATTTCTTCATTCCTTCATTCTTCTACCCTGACCCTTCATCTCTTAATTTCTTTGTTCCTCGACCCCCCCATCTCATCGTTTCTTTGTTCCTCGACCCCCCCCATCTCTTCTTCCCTTGACCCCCATCTCTACATTCCTCAACCCCAATCCCTACATCACTTCATCTCTTCATTTCTTCATTCCTCGACCCACCTCCCCATCTCTCCATCTCTCCTTCCCTTGACCCCGATCTCTACATCCTCCACCCCTTGACCCCTATCCCTACATCCCTACATCCCTACATCCCTTAATTTCTTCATTCCTTCATTCTTCTACCCCTCCCCCAGCTTTTCATCCCTCAACCCTGATCTCTACATCCCATCTGTATGAATTAACGTCCCACTTATGCACATCACTAACTTTGCCTGATCTTGTCTTCGTACTTCTTGTCCCACAGGTTTTCATGGATCGTGATTGTATACGGACCGCAGTCCCGCCTGACATCCACCGCTACTTTCATTACTAGTGGTCGAATCGCTATTGCCGATGCCATTTCCTCGTCTTACTACCATTGTTCTACCATATCCTACACCACGGTTATTAGTAGTCTTAACTTTCTGCCACTATTCTGCTTACTACTCTAACGGCATGAACCAGTTACGTCACATGCATCAAACGTGCCGTAACCCTATTACGTCATAGAGATGAAGATAAAGACAGATAAGAAGTCTTTTGGGGCTCCGCGTCCAGCCTCGACCCACGCACACATAGTCATGCTACTTAAAAGTCTCCATAAAGCTGAGCCGCGCTCCACACCCAACCGCCTGCCTTCCACTTCAGACCTCCTCACCTGCCGCATCCGTACACACCACGCAGGCTACCTGTCTCCCTTCACGGACAAGTATTAAAGTCCACGTTCCTGCTGGTTTTCCTCAGTCTCCTGCGCCGCCCAGAGTTTCCCGCCCAAACTCCAACCACCATCCGTTACGACATACCACCATGTCCGACATCTCCATCCTCCCGACATCATCGTCTATCACCTCAAAACACGGCAAGACCAACCAACACCGTCCACCTCAACCCACCTTCCTCTTCCGACTAGACTTGCACCTAAGTCCATACGAACCTTACAGCGACTACTTAAGCTCAACATCAGTCAGCCGAACTTCTCAGCGAGACCCCATTTTTGCCACAGAGACGGGCAAGGTTCAACGGTAAGTTCATCTCTTATTAACAATAAGAGACTACCACTACCATTCATTCCGCATCGGCGCCACCTCCACTGCTCCAAGTCAAGGAATCCCAGACCACATCATTAAGATGCTTGGCTGGCTCCTCCGCGTACCTCTCCTGCATCCGCTCAAACCTAACGACATCAGAAACGCTCACCGGTACTCTTCTTTCATGAAGCTCTCTTTTGGGGACTCCGTATCATCAGAGCTTCCGAAGAGACGACCCCCACCCACATGTCTCCACCCCCACCATTCCCTCCAGCCACCGGACGGCAGCAGCCTCTCATCGCACCCCTCCAACCTTCTTTCTACGACCCCCACTACCCTTCTTGTTCCTTCCCCCCTACATCCCTTCATCCCTCGACCCACATCCCCTTCTCCCTCAACCCCTCTCCGCTTCCTTAACCCAACCCTCTCGTTACATCTCACAATAAACCATCCGTAAACTCACATCGCTATTGGCGTGGTCTTTGTTAGTGAAATGATGTTTTACAGAACATAGTTCGGGAACGAAGGCCACGCCCCGAACTCAGCCCTAAGTGCTTAAGCACAAGGAACCCGTCCACTTCCTCTTTGACTCAGTTCCGACATCCCTCCCTCCCAACCCCGTTCTTGTCTTCCTATTTCTAACTTTCTCCCTCTCTCCCTTCCACAGGACTACAGGAACAACGGGAGACTCTGTATCATCAGAGCTTCCGAAGAGACGACCCCCACCCACGTGTCTCCACCCCCACCGTTCCCTCCATCTACCGGACGGCAGCAGCCTCTCATCGCACCCCTCCAACCTTCTTTCTACGACCCCCCTCTAGCCTTCTTGTTCCTTCCCCCCTACATCCCTTCATCCCTAGACCCACATCCCCTTCTCCCTCAACCCTTCTCCGCTTCCTTAACCCAACCCTCTCGTTCCATCTCGCACATTGTTTATTCAGTTTTTAATTTGTTTTGACGTTGAATAAAAAGTTTTTCAAATAGCGCCAGTTTGTCTTTGAGAAAGAAAATAATATGGTGACCTCAGTGACCTGAATTTACACTTGGTACATGAAAGGCATGAACTAGGGTTGGTTATTAGCTTTAGTCTTTATTTATGTAAAAGTAGATGAATCAGTAGTTACCTCAATACTTATCCAGCATTTAACCAGCGTCTTATTTCTGTTGCATGATTATATCTGTAGACTGTATTAATTGGCCACTTCAACCCATACCTCTTGCATAATCATAATAAATAATAAATAAATAATAAATCTAAGACTATGCTCATCATGTCTTGAAGATTATTATTATTATCGTACGGACTTTCTGTGACTTATTTACAACATAATATGTGATATATTCTTTTATGGCACACTATACAGTCACATTTTTATGACACTTTTATGGAATAATTTACTATGAATATTACATTTTTTAAATACTTAATTATAATCTTATATGGCAACATATACAGTAATACTACTTTTTAATGACATACTATACAACATTTTTTTACTTTTATTGACATTTGTATGACATACTTTGTTTATATATGGCAACCATACTATGACTTTTTATGACATGATATACTATAATATACTTTATTACCAACGTTACTTTACTTTATTTACATTTTTATGGCATACCCTGCGATACTATAACTTATTCTTGATTGATGATTTGTCTTCACTCTCCTCGCTTCACTGCCACATTGTTTCACAAGTACGATGAAGAAATGGATTTCCGTTGAATCAACGGAAATCCATAAACTTTAAACTACTGTCAGTGTTATTTAGATATGAATGCAACTGAAGACGTTCTGTCTCTGGTAGAAGAATATCATCCAGCCCCAACAGAAAGGTAGGAAGCTTGGACTGGTGTTTGTGTCTTATTCATGGCCTTTTATGTATTTATTTATGTATTTATTAGGGCCCGAGCACTGATGAAATGGTTACGACCCATGAGAAGAAGCATGGTAGAAGACAGGAGCATGATTGTGTTTCTTTAAATCAGTAATGACATCCATGTAATGTGTCCCAACCAAAGGATTGATAATTCATGTTCTGCTGCTCTATGGCTGCAGAGGTCTCTCTCTTAATTGACAGGACAATCTTGTATATTTATTATTATTATTATTATTATCATAGAGGCTACTCTGGCCTCAGCTTGGCTTGGGAACACTTTGGACTACATTGTGGCGTCCTTCCTGTGTCTCTGTCTCTGCGTCCCCCTAGCTTGTAGACAATAATCTACACAATGGGGAGAGGTGTGCCTGATGATCAGTAGTGTTTACAGTTCGGTTTGTTCTTCCTCCTCCGACGAAGAGCAGCACTCAACCGCTTCTCTAAACTTTGTCTCATGTAGAGTCCCAAACGGGTTCCTGAGAAACTCCCATATGAGCCGAGCATTCATTCAATGCACAGCCGACTACAGGGCAGTATGACTTTATACCCATTAACTCACAACTTTATTACATAATATTATGATTTCTTTTGTCAAAATATTACGATTCCCTTCAGAGAATACAGATATGTAGGAAATGTCATTAATGTGCAGAAAGCTTTGAACATGAGTAGAAATGTTGCTGAAACACATATGAAACACATATGAGCTCTTAAAGTCTAGGTTTATAAATGAATTAGAACGAATCAATGTATCACTGAGGGGAATAGGAGCCACGTGCACATTTAAAGATGGCTACTTCCCCACAACAAAAGACAGAGAGTAAATCATACCTCGATGCCTGTTGACTCAGCAGAGACAACATTAGATGACAAAAGTTGATCTACAGGAGAATAAATATTTGAAAGCAGTACTTTTTCTGTTTTTCTATACATGAAGACATTACCACCATGAGTGCAGGAATAGACCACCGCTGTATTGTGTGAATTGTGTATAATATTCAAACGAAACATACGCCTCTCTGTCATTAATTGTATGATATGCCTCTCACATTTCTTCATACAATCTGGCTTCAATTGGTGTAAAATGCCAAATAAGCTCCATTAAAAGAAAAAATAATCTCTGTACTTCTCCTATTAAAAAAAACAACCACTGTTTTGATTCTACTTGTATACATACTTTCTAATACTCATTGTTACATGTTAAAATGCCGTTTTCATTATCATAATGTTTGAATTCTGCCCATTTGTTGTATTTATGTTCTACGTGTCTCGGTATAGTAGAAATGTGTGTCCACTCTGCATCTTTCCACTTCCTCTGTGTCTCTTGTGAAGACCTTCTCCTCGGAGGCCTTATTGTTGATGAGCTGCTGGACCTCGCTGGTGGCTCTGCTCCTCAGCGATGGCCTCCTGGAGACCCGCTCTGATCCTCTGCTCTCGATGGGAAAGAGGCATCGGGGTCAACCGGTACTTTCACTTCATAATACATAAGAGGGAAAATTATATCTTTCTACTGTGACTCAAAACTCTTCTACGCTTATTAAAAATAAATGGCAAGCTGAGAAAGCGTATTGCCTCACTTCCGGTTGCCAGTTGTCAGATAGCTTACTTTCACAGCTTCAGCTAAACCGAGTTAATTTTGTGATATTGTGTGATATTCTTCAGTACAAGCGGCTAATTACCTGCTGTACATCTTAAACACTAATATCTCCCTCCTTCTTGTAGCGGCTTCTCGCTTAATCCTACAGTTTTATTTACACTTTGTTTGGTTTTTCTAACGTTAGCCACCGTACTTTAGCTTAGCAGCTAGCGATGGCTTCCCTCTCTCTCTCTTTCCCTCTCCTTCTCCCCCTTGCTCAGTGTGTCACATGCTCAGCCAGTCCTCTGCCTCCCTTAATGATAACGGTACATGTAATAAGTGTAGTTTGTTTGCTAGGGTGGAGGCGAGGCTCAGTGAGTTAGAGGCACGGCTCCGCACCATGGAAGCTCAGTCGTTAGCTACAGTAGTTAGCCTGCCCACTCCCATAGTCGGTGCGGGCCATCCAGCCATAGCTTCAGCTAGCTGTTCCCCGGCAGCCCCCGAGCAGCAGGGAGGCTGGGTAACTGTCCGAAGGAAGCAGAAGTCAAAGCAGAAGCACACGGTGCACCACCAACCTCTTTACGTTTCTAACCGGTTCTCCTCACTCGGCAAGACACCCGCTGAGGAACCGACTCTGGTTATGGGTAGCTCCATAGTCAGAAACGTGAAGATAGCGAAGCCAGGGGTCACAGTCACATGCATTCCGGGGGCCTGAGCGGGCGACATTGAGTCCTATTTAAAACTGCTGGCTAAGGATAAACGTAAATACAGTAAGATTGTAATACACGTCGGCAGTAATGACTCCTGAAGCCGACACTCGGAGGTCACTAAAATTAATGTGGTATCGGTGTCTTCATACGCCAAAACAATGTCGGACTCCGTAGGTTTCTCTGGCCCTCTCCCAAATTTGGTCAATGATGAGATGTATAGCCGCATGTCATCATTCAACCGCTGGTTGTCGAGGTGTCCAGCAAACAATGTGGGCTTCGTTGATAATTGGGAGACTTTCTGGGTAAAACCTGGTCTGATTAGGAGAGACGGCATTCATCCCACGAAGGATGGAGCGGATCTCATTTCTGCAAATCTGACCAACTTTGTTTGGGGACCTAATCCATGACAACCCAGAGTTCAGACCAGGAAGCAGAAGCAGAGTTGTAGTCTTACACCCTTCTCTGCACTTCCATTAGAGCAGTTACCCACCCAAAACTATATAGGGACTGTGTCTGCCCCACGGCCACTTAAATTAATTAAATCAAAAGTAACCAGAAGAGGAGTTGTACAAAATAACCTCATAAAAGTTAACACCACCAACGCAACAGTGCAACAAAATAGGAGAATTAAATGTGGACTCTTAAATATCAGATCTTTGTCATCTAAAGCTGTTTTAGTGAATGATTTAATATCAGACAATCATATTGATCTATTCTGTCTTACTGAAACCTGGTTGTGTCATGAAGAATATGTCAGCCTAAATGAATCAACTCCTCCAAGTCACATTAATACTCACATTCCTCGAGGCACCGGCCGAGGAGGTGGAGTAGCAGCTATCTTTGACTCAAGCCTATTAATGAACCCTAAACCTAAATTAAACTGCAACTCATTTGAAAGCCTTGTTCTTAGTCTTTCACATCCAACCTGGAAAACAATACAGCCAATTCTATTTGTCAGAGTGTACCGGGCCCCAGGTCCGTATTCTGAATTTCTATCTGAATTTTCAGAGTTTTTTAAAGTTCTTAAAACAGATAAAGTTATTATTGTAGGTGACTTTAATATTCATGTGGATGTCGATAATGATAGCCTTAGTACTGCGTTTATCTCATTATTAGATTCAATCGGCTTCTGTCAGAGTGTACAGAAACCCACTCACTGTTTTAACCACACCCTCCACCTTGTTCTTGCATATGGCATTAAAATAGAACATCTAATAGTTTTTCCACAGAACCCTCTTTTATCAGACCATTACCTAATAACTTTCGAGTTTATGCTACCGGAGTGTACACCGTTAGGCAAAGGTTTCTACACCAGATGTCTATCTGACAGTGCTGTAGCTAAATTTAAAGAAGCGATTCCATCTGTATTTAATTTAATACCATGTCTCAATATAACGGAGGACTCCTGTACTAACTTTGGTCCGTCCCAGATTGATCATCTCGTCGATAGTGCTACAGGCTCACTGAGACTGACACTAGACTCTATAGCTCCTCTAAAAAAGAAGATAATAAAGCAGAGGAGGTTCGCTCCATGGTATAACCCTCAAACCCGCAAAATAAAACAAACATCGTGAAAGCTTGAAAGGATATGGCGTTCCACCAATTTAGAAGAATCTCGGTTAGTTTGGCGAGATAGTCTTAAAACATATAAGAAGGCCCTCCGTAATGCCAGAGCAGCCTATTACTCATCAATAATAGAGAAAAATAAGAACAACCCCAGGTTTCTCTTCAGCACTGTAGCCAAGCTGACAGAGAGTCACAGCTCTGTTGAGCCGTGTATTCCTATAGACCTCAGTAGTAATGATTTCATGAACTTCTTCAATGATAAGATTCTAACTATTAGAGACAAGATTAATAATCTCTTGCCCTCAACCAGTACCGATCTATCCTTTGAAACAGCCATAAACCCTGATATATGTTTGGACGACTTCTCTCCCATCGACTTTAAAAAATTGTCTTTAACAATTTCCTCTTCTAAATCTTCTCCCTGTCTCTTGGACCCCGTCCCGACGAGGCTGCTTAAAGAAGTTTTACCTTTGATTGGCACCTGTCTGCTGGATATTATCAATCTGTCTTTACAAACAGGCCATGTACCACAGTCCTTCATAGTATTACCTTTAGTTAGTACCTCTACTAGATATTATCAATCTGTCTTTACTAACTAACTAACTAAAACACCATAGCACAGAGACAGCACTGGTGAAAATGACTAATGACCTTCTATTGCATCAGATAAAGGACTTGTCTCTGTCCTTGTCTTGTTAGACCTTAGTGCTGCGTTCGACACCATTGACCATCACATCCTATTACAGAGATTAGAACATTTGATTGGCATTAAAGGCACCATGAGCTGATTTAAATCCTATTTATCAGATCGATCTCAGTTTGTATATGTAAACAATGAAACCTCGATGACCACCAACGTCAGTCACGGAGTTCCACAAGGTTCTGTGCTTGGACCAATTTTATTTACCTTATATATGCTTCCTTTGGGCAATATTATCAGAAAACACTTCATAGACTTTCATTGTTATGCTGATGATACTCAATTATATCTATCGATCAAGCCAGATGAAACCAACCAGGTTGCTAAACGTCAAGCATGTCTTAAAGATATAAAAACATGGATGACCTGCAACTTCCTGATGTTAAACTCAGACAAAACTGAAGTTATTTTACTAGGCCCAGAACACCTCCAAAATCAACTATCTAATGATGTAGTTTCTCTAGATGGCATTGCCCTGGCATCCAGCACCACCGTAAAGAATCTCAGTTGTCTTTGATCAGGACTTGTCCTTTAACTCTCACGTAAAACAAATCTCAAGGACTGACTTTTTTCACCAGGTAATATTTCAATAATCAGACACATCCTGTCTCAAAGCGATGCAGAAAAATTAGTTCACGCATTTGTTACTTCTAGACTAGACTACTGCAATTCTTTATTATCAGGCTGCTCTAATAAGTCTCTTAAATCTCTCCAGTTGATCCAGAATGCTGCAGCTCGTGTACTAACAAAAACTAAGAGAAGAGATCATATTACTCCTGTATTAGCTTCTCTGCACTGGCTCCCTGTAAAATCCAGAATCAAATTTAAATTCCTTCTCCTCACCAACAAAGCCTTAATTGGTGAGGCACCATCATATCTTAAGGATCTCATAGTACCATATTACCCTACTAGAGAGCTCATAGTACCATATTACTCCACTAGAGAGCTCATAGTACCATATTACCCCACTAGAGAGCTGCGCTCACTGAATGCGGGGCTGCTTGTGGTTCCTAGAGTCTTAAAAAGTAGGATGGTATCCAGAGCCTTCAGCTACCAAGCTCCTCTTCTATGGAACCAGCTTCCACTTTCAGTCCGGAGGGCAGACACAGTCACCACATTTAAGAGTAGACTTAAGACTTTCCTCTTCGATAGCGCTTATAGTTAGGGCTGGCTCAGGTTTGCCCTGGTCCATTCTTTCCAGCCCCTTGATATGCTGCTATAGGCCTAGACTGCTGGGGGACATCTTAGGATACACTGAGCTCCTCTATCCTTTTCTCTCTCTCCTTCTGTATGAATTAATGTTCTATCAATGCACATTACTAACTCTACTTCTTCTCCGGAGTCTTTGTGCTTTCTCGCCTCGCAGGTTTCCACAGATCGTGGTTGCATCTGGACCCTGGTCCTGCCTCCTGGTTCCTGGTTCCTGCCGTGACCCTACTGACGCACATTATTCTCTATTTTCCTTCTGTATGAATTCATGCACCATTAATGCACATTACTAACTCTGCTCCATCCCCGAAGTCTTTGTGCCTTCTCGCCTCGCAGGTTTCTGTGGATCGTGGTTAAATCTGGACCCTGGTCCTACGTCCTTCTGTGGTCCTCCCCGACACCTACTGCTATTATTACATGAATCATTTCTGTCATGTGAATTGAACGTGTTGTAACTCTGTTATGCTGTTCATTCTGTACACATGACATCTATTTTTGTACTCTGTCCATCCTGATAGAGGATCCTCCTCTGTTGCTCTCCTGAAGGTTTCTTCCATTTTTCTCCCTGTTGAAAGGGTTTTTTTGGGGGGAGTTTTTCCTGATCCGATGAGAGGTCCTGGGACAGAGGATGTCGTTGTGTAGAGATTGTAAAGCCCTCTGAGGCAAATTTGTTATTTGTAATTTTGGGCTATACAAAAATATATTGAATTGAATTGAAATTGAATATCTTTCTACTGCAACTCAAAACTCTTCTACGCTTATTAAAAATAAATGGAAAGCCGAACTCGGAAAATGAAAATTACATAACATTTCATTTACTCTTGCAAGTACTTGGAAAGACTACCTTTAGTTTATTTTATAAATAATGTTTTGAAGGTTTCCCAGCAAAAGAATCCCAGAACTGCAGTATTGTGAGTAGTCCCTGGAGATCGTAGGCGTTCATATTTGCTGAATTCACAATTTATAGTCATGACTACGGGGATGCTGGCGCTCCGTCTGGCACAGTTTTATTTCATTTTTCTACCGTATTCACAATTTAGCATTCATTTTATTTATTTTTATTTATTTAACAGTGTAGTTAAGTTTAATCAGCGTACATAGCCATTTTTCTCTGTTTTTAATTCTTCTGCAACGCTTTGTCTTGGATTTGTGTGCTTACCTGTTGCACATGCTCTCCACTGCTACCGTCAACTAGCTGGCAGTCTCTCGCTAGCCGGTGGCTACCGTCTACTCCCTGGACAACTAGCTGGCAGTCTCTCGCTGGGCAGCGGGTACCGTCTACTCCCTGGACAACTAGCTGGCAGTCTCTTGCTGGCCGGCGGGTGCCGTCTACTCCCTGGACAACTACATTACATTTATCAGACGCTTTTATCCAAAGCGACTTACAATAAGTGCATTCAATCAATGGAGTTCAAACCCAGAACAACAAAAATCAAGAAAGTACAATTCCTCAAGAAAGCCAAACTACCAAGTGCTATGAATACGTGCCATTTAAGTGCTACTAGAGTACTAAGAGAGCTACATTTTTTATTTTTTTATTTTTTATTCCAGGTATATACGTTTTTAGTTTGCGGCGGAAGATGTAGAGACTTTCTGCTGTCCTGATGTCATTGGGGAGCTCATTCCACCAATTGGGAGCCAGGACAGCGAACAATCGCGATTTTGTTGAGCGGTTAGCTCGCAGTGACGGAGCTACAAGGCGATTGGCCGATGCAGAGCGGAGTGAGCAAGGTGGGGTGTAAGGTTTGACCATGTCCTGGTTGTAGACTGGACCAGATCTGTTTGCAGCATGGTACGCAAGTACCAATGTTTTGAAACGGATGCGAGCAGCCACCGGTAACCAGTGAAGAGAGCAGAGGAGCGGAGTAGTGTGGGTGAATTTAGGCAGGTTGAAAACCAGTCGAGCTGCCGCATTCTGGATGAGCTGCAGAGGTCGGATGGCACTAGCAGGTAGACCAGCCAGGAGGGAGTTACAGTAGTCTAGGCGGGAGATAACCAGAGCCTGTACCAGAACCTGCGCCGCCTTCTGGGTGAGAAGAGGACAGATTCTCCTGATGTTGTGCAGCATGTACCGACAGGACCGAGTTGTTGCAGCGATGTTGGCAGTGAGGGAGAGTTGACTGTCGAGTGTCACACGAGGTTCCTAGCAGTCAGGGTCAGGGCTAACACGGAGTTGTTGAAGGTGATAGTCAGGTCATGGGTGGGAGAGCTTTTCCTGAAAGGAAAAGTAGTTCAGTCTTGTCAGGATTAATCTTCAGGTGGTGTGCGGACATCCACTGAAAGATGTCGGTCAGACAGGCAGAGATACGTGCTGCTACCTGAGTTTCAGATTGGGGAAACGAGAGGATTAGTTGGGTGTCATCAGCATAGCAGTGGTAGGAAAAGCCATGTGAGCGAATGACAGAGCCGAGAGAGTTGGTGTACAGAGAGAAGAGGAGGGGACCCAGGACGGAACCCTGGGGGACCCCAGTAGTGAGGGGACCCAGGACGGAACCCTGGGGGACCCCAGTAGTGAGGGGACAAGGTTCAGACACAGACCCTCTCCAGGTTACCCAGTAAGTGCGGTCGTTGAGGTAGGATGAGAAAAGGGAGCGAGCAGTGCCTGAGACACCCAGGTCGTGTAGGGTGGAAATAAGGATCTGGTGGTTCACTGTGTTGAATGCAGCAGAAAGGTCTAGAAGGATAAGGACAGAGGAGAGAGAGGCTGCTCTGGCAGTGTGAAGTTGCTCAGAGACAGCAAGGAGGGCAGTCTCTGTAGAGTGGCCTGCCTTGAAACCAGACTGGTGGGGGTCAAGAAGGTTGTTATGGTGGAGGTAGGAGGAGACAACTAGCTACTATCCGCTACTATCCGGCTCCCTGCTGGATACTCCTGTCCATGCTCCCTGCTACTGCTCTGAGGTGGGTTGCCTGGATAGCCTCTTAACTGTCCTGCTCCGATCACCTGCCTGCTGTGGATTATCCTGATGTGCTTGTCACTTCTCCAACTCTGGTCATTAAGTCCGTGGCTACCGACAAAACACCTCAGGCTTTATCATTACATCCTCCCCGGCTGGCATGGTTCTGCCATACTCCACCTCGCAACCCCTCGAACTCAACAACTTCTCTGCTCCTCCGTTCATCTCAGCCATCAAAACACTTGGACTCCTCCGTCGGCCCCGTTACATCCACAGAGCCTCCCGCAGAAAGTTTGTTTACTCCTGGTCTGATCGCTCCACTCTCTCCATCCCCTCCCTCTGGTCAGCCGAGCGCATCGCCGCAACTCCTGCACATCATCACCACAACAATCTACACGGGCGAGTTGCCTGCCTCCGCCCCCTTACCAAAGCACCCCAGCCTGTCCAAATTCATCCACATCTCAAAATGACTCTGTTAAACTCCATTCCATCCCTCTGGTCCTGCCGCAACCAAACTTCCTCGTTACGTCACCACAACAAACAACACGTGAATCTGTCCAATCTCCGTCCCCTTCCTCAGTCCTCACAGCCTTTCACAAAGCAACGTCACCTGAAACTTGCTTTGCTCAACACTCGCTCACAAAAGCCTCATTCTGAATGAGTTCATAACGGACAGTAACCTTGATTTCCTCTGCCTCACTGAAACATGGCATAAACCCCTGGACTATTTCTCACTTAACCAGACCACTCCCACAGGATTCACATACATTTACAAACCTCGTCCTGATGGGCGGGGAGGTGGTGTTGCTGCTGTTTATAGGAGGACATTAAAACAACCACCATTCCCATTCCTGCCATTCATTCTTTTGAACATCTTGCCTTCAAACTCTCTGGTCCCACTCCTTTGGTAACCCCCCCCCACCCCCCCCCCCCACCCAAGCCAAACCCCTCCTTTCTCTCTGACTTTTCTTATTTTCTGACCCAGTTATGTTCAGCCTCCGTTCTCCTCCTAGGTGATTTTAACATCCACATTGATAACATTGACTGTAAATATGCCACAGAATTCCTGGAGCTGCTACAATGCTTCAACTTCACACAACATATCAACTTCCCCACTCACAGCCGAGGTCACATCCTGGATTTGGTCTGCTCCACTGGTCTCACAATACCTCAACTCTCCAGCCTCAACCTCAATATCTCTGACCACTTGGCTATCACCATGGACATTGACATCCCTATCCCCATCCCAAAAGCCAAGCGCAATATATCCTTCAGAAATCTTAAATCTATCTCCCCACAACTCTTTCAGCCTCTCTTGCCAGTACTATGTCTGTCTCCCCTCCCCCGCTGTCTGATAATCCCTCCGATCTTGTAAACTACTATAATAACACACTCTCCTCCTGTCTTGATCAGCTAGCTCCCATTAAAACTAAAACTGTTTCATTCACACACTCAGCTCCCTGGTATACTCCTGAACTCCATATATGTATATCCACCATATGAAATCCCGTAAGCGCCAGCTTGAAAGACTCTACAAGAAAACAGGTTTAATGGTCCATCTCAAAGCCCTCTCTGACTACCTTCAACAATACAAAGATGCTGTCACCTCAGCCTGCTCCACCTAAATGGTAAATGGACCTGTACTTATATAGCGCTTTTCTAGTCTTCTGACCACTCAAAGCTCTTTAACACTACGTGACATCATTCACCCATTGATTGGAGGGGCTAAGGTGCCAACTGCCCATCAGGTCTAACTAACCATTCACACACCATAGGCACAGCTATGGGAGCAATTTGAAGTTAACTGTCTTGCCCAAGGACACATTGACATGGGCTAGCAGAGCTGGGTATTGAACCACTGATCCTCTGATTGAAGGACGACCCTGCTCACCACTAAGCCACAGTTGTCCACTACTATGGACTACTCACACCTCATATGCTCTGGCTCCTTTAACCCTAAAACTCTCTTCTCCACAATAAACAAACTCCTCAAACCCAGGTACAACACCTCCAAATCCTTCACAGTGGACAAATATAACTCTTTCCTTTAATTTTTCAAAACAAAAATCGACACCATTTACAGTAACCTGAACACCTCCCCCACCCTTTCCATCTCTCCACCTGCCCACCCACCCCCCCAACCCCCCACCCTCCTCAACCCCTCAGCCCCTTTCTCAGTTCTCTCCTGTATCCCCAATGGAGCTGTCAACCTTCACAACAGGAATGAGAAGCTCCACCTGTATCCTGGATCCCATCCCATCTACCCTCGTCAAGGACCGTCTCCCAGCCATCTCACCACTCATCACAGTAATAATGAACTCCGGCTCAGTCCCCGACACACTTAAACTGGCTGCTGTCACCCCCATCCTCAAAAAACCTGGACTTGACCCTGACACCATTAGCAATTTCCGGCCCATCTCCAATTTTCTCTTCCTGTCAAAAATACTGGAACGCGTTGTCGCTGCCCAAATCAAAGCCCACCTCATCTCCAACGATCTGTTTGAGCCATTTCAATCCGGTTTCCGCTCACAGCACAGCACTGAAACAGCCCTTCTTAAAGTCACCAATGACCTCCTCCTCCACCTCACTGCAGCTTTCGACACCATCAACCACAACATCCTTCTCTCCCACCTCGAATCGTCCTCCAACATCACCGGAACTGCTCTCTCCTGGTTTACATCATATCTCACAAACAGAACAGTTCATCAGTATCAACAACTGCACCTCCTCCACTGCTCCTCTGTCTCAAGGCGTCCTCCAGGGTTCGGTGCTTGGTCCTCTTCTGTTCATCCTCTACCGGCTCCTTCTTGGTAATATCATCAGTCAACATGGTCTCCTCTTCCACTGCTACGCCGATGATGTCCAGCTCTACATCTCCACAGAGGCCATTACCACCATTACTCACTCCACTCTGACCAACTGCCAGACTGATATTAAATCATGGATGCAAACCAACTTCCTTAAACTCAACTGTGATAAAACTGAAATGATCATCATCGGTCCCAAATCCCTCACTACTACCAGTCACAACTTCTGCTTCACCATCGACAACTCCACTCTGTCTCCCTCCCCACACATCCGCAACCTCGGAGTCATGTTTGACAGCAACCTCTCCTTTGAACACCACGTCAAACAAATCACCAGAACTGCCTTCTTTCACTTAAAAAACATAGCCTGTCTCCGCCCATCACTCTCCTCATCTGCTGCTGAAACTCTGATCCATGCCTTCATCACCTCCAGAATTGAGTATTGCAGCAGTATTCTTTATGGCACATCATCCAAAATCCTAAATAAACTTCAATACAGTCAGAACTCTGCTGCACGCCTGCTCACCCACTCCCGCTCCCGTGATCACATCACCCCTGTTCTCCAGAACCTCCACTGGCTCCCTGTCCTACAACGGATCCAATATAAAGTCCTTCTCCTCACTCACAAAGCCCTCCATAATCAAGCCCCCTCCTACCTCACCGACCTGCTCCACCACCACACTACCTCACCGACCTGCTCCACCACCACACTCCATCCCGTGGGCTCCACTCCTCTGATGCCAACCTCCTGTCTGTCTCACTCAGGACCAAGCACCGGACATGGGGTGACAGCGCCTTCTCCATAGCTGCCCCCTCCCTCTGGAACTCTCTCCCCTTACTCTCTTGTAAAGTGCCTTTGAGAATTGTGAAAAGCGCTATATAAATAAAATGTATTATTATTATTATTCTTTTGATTTACAGCAAGGACATGTATAACTGAACAAGGTGAGGATGCCCGTTTCACGGGAGCATGGATGAGCAGATTAAAGAAATAGGATGAAATTACCAATATAATCAAATGAGAGAGAAATGCATTTGAAAGAACTAAATGGCACCCACTTATTACAAATCATTTCTTAAGGTGCGTTCACACCAAAGGCGGCGCGAATTTTCGCGTTGCGTCATTCACGTGGTGCGTTCACACCAAGACTATTTGTGGTTATTTCGCTTTTTCGCACTCGACGCGCCGCCGGAGAGGGGGCGTGGCTTATCTCCGTGGAAATAGTTCCTTTCTGCCATCCACCGTGGAAGAAATAACCACTAGTTCTGCTTTGTACATGTTGTGGAAGTCCCACAAACATTGGAACATCAAACGCCCTCATGTCTGGGTTCATAACATTATCCGTAGTCGCACACAGCTTCTCCAGGATCTGCGTCTGGAGGACTTCCTCTTCCAGATTATCGACTTTTCCTCCATAGTTTGATCAGCAACGGCAGGACGGCGGTGATGACGGGCGGAGCTTCTCAACGCTGATTGGCGTTCGCAACTCAGCGTCACGCGAATTTTTCACCCGAGTTAAAAAATTTCAACTCGCACGAATAAGCGAATTATTCGCGTTGCGTCATTCGCCGAGTTTGTGCGTTCTCGCGCCGCGCGGTTCGTGCGGTTTCGCGCCGGGTGATTCGCCGCCCGGCGAAAATTCGCTTTTTCGCAACCATTTCGCGTCTGTGCATTGACTTTGTATGTAATCTGGTCGCGCGAAAAATTCGCGCCGCGTTTGGTGTGAACGCACCTTTAGGCCTCTAAAATGAAGTGAAACTACAAAAAAATATTTATGTTGAGTGCAGAATACAAATATAGGAATACATTAACTCACATTTATTTATCTTTTTTAATTAATACATTTTTTCTCCTTCCTTTTTTTTATTATTGCTGGTTATTATTTTATTTCTGCATCTACATTTATTATAAGTTATTATTTACAGCTATAAGCAACATAAAATGATGAGTTGAATTTAAAAAATAAAAATAATACACCGATTTTATTTCACAACTTCTTTCTAAGAAATAGCAAAGTAACATCATGGCTTGACCACCAGGAGTAAATGAGAATATGTGTTTTTTGGTCTTTTGGGTGTAGCAACCCTTCAAACAATGTTCACACTAAGCACAATGAACACGGCAAAGTCACAGCTAATTATTTCTATCCACCAGTGATGAACCACGAGCTGTCTGACCGCACTCAAAGAGGAAGTCAGGTACTTTAAAGCGGGACTGTGGAACCTTTCAAAGAGGAAATAATACACATTAAAAGTGTATTAACCACAAAATGCAGCCATGCTTAATCCAATACAGTTCGTGACCTGTATAAAGACATGGCTGTGAAAGCATGACCCAAAGGAATCCAACAGTCTGTCAGAATAAAGTCAATGACTTTATAACCCGTCTGTCCTTCCTTAAAGAAACCATACTTGCTCTCTTCTTCCCTACCGTGGCAGCTGATCCTCCATCTGGCTCTTGGCAGACCTGATCTCTTGGACGTTCAGCTGAAGGGTCGCCGCTGTGGCCGGGACCTGCTTCTGCGTGTCGGCGGCCATCTGCTGCAGGAGAGACTCCACCAGGGCCCGCGGGTCAGAGGGTTGGCCTTCTGCTGCTCCACTTTGGCCATGTTGATGTTGGAGATGTTCTCCCACTGCTCTGGAATCAGGCCAGGCTGAGAAGGAAACTTGTGAAAAAGGCCTTTTTTTTCTCTTCCCAGATCTGTGAAGAAGAATATGATTGAGCCCTTTTTTAGGTATAGACCGTCACTGTACACTGGCAGTGATTGATTTTTTTATGGAGCAAACCGGATCATGGTAGTTCACCTTGGCAGAACCGTTTGGGTGTCTTTGGGCTTTAGCAGGTTGTCGATGGATCGGGTGGTCATTAAAACACAGGAGTTGTTGATGCACTGAGCCTCAAACTTCTCCTTCAGATCCTCCTCCATCAGGTACAATCTGGTTTTATTTATTTATTCATTTATTTGATAGGGACAGAGCACGTTAATAATCAGCATAGAATACGAGATGTAAGCATGCCGGAGTTAGCAAAAACGAGACATTACAGGTGACGATATACAGATACAAATATACAATACACAAGTAAACAGGACAAAATACCTTGTACTTACAAGATAAAATCTATCACAGTTTTGGCTTGCCTTTAGCCGTTGTTTGAGATGGGTCTTAAAAGGGAATATGTAGGACATTCCCATTCCCTTTGAGTCTTGATCGATAAATGGCACTACAGGTAAGAGGAAAAATATGTATTTTTTGATTTGGGAATAAACTGCCTTTTGATGATAAAAATAGTGAGGGGAGGTGGGGCTGAAGTTCTCATTTTAAAGTGTGAGGGACGTTTCACAGTAACGCTCCTCCAGGCAGACTCTCTGAGGCTCTCTGAGGCCTTACGAGGACGTTAATCTCCACAAGGATCTCCTCTGACCCTCTGACCTGAACAGCAGGAGACCAGAAACCCACTACGGTCCTTCAGTGCTGAACACACCAGTAGAGCTGGTTTGTGTTCCCCTTAACTCACCGAGTCGCTGTACTGTGTCCGTGTCCACGATGAACCTCATGTGTTCTGCTCTGATGAGCTCGGAGTGCTTTCGCATGACCTCCATGTCCACTGTCCACTGTGTCATGTGACATTGTTCTCAGGAGGGAAATGATCATGAGAGGATGCAGGTTTTACTGGACACCCACTGGTTATTAATGGAGGAGACTTAGATACAATGCTAATGTAGTGTTGACCAGAAAAAGGTCTTGTACATTGAGAACACTGAATAAGAGAAATGGCTGGCAATGCCTGTGATTGTTTGATTAAAGGTTAAGTTTAAAGTCTGCTAACTAACTAGTCAGCTAACCCATCAGAAAAGCCTGCAGTAGGGTTCATCTCCAGATGCTGAATAGTGGATTGATTTAATGCTATAGGGCCTACTGTCATTACAAATAGACATTATGTCATTAAATGTCAACAATGAAGATGATCAGATGTATAATAAGGTCATATTTTGTTCCGTTATTTAAAATTGAGATGGGTTTTATGGAGCCAAGATTGTTATGGTTGTGAGTTTTTCACCGTTAAATAAAAAAGTTGAATTTCCCCCAAAAACACAACAAAAACACGGGCCCTACGGTTCAGCAGGATTTCATTCAATAAAGTTTTATTTGAATAAGAGAATTAAAGACGTTACCATGACCACCTGTGTAACTGTTACATTTAAAAAGAGCCCTACTGTCTGGTGTCAAACTACTGTTTATTGTGAGCCTGTATAATATTTGATGATGGTGAGTGAACTCTTTTTATATGATGGTTGTGTCGTGGGTTTCATAAAGATGTTGATATGGTAGTTATGTCGTGTGGTAGCTTCAGCCAGAAGCCAGCTTCTCATGGAGACTTGCTAAGCTAGGTCAGCTAAGCTAGGTCAGCTAAACTAACGTTAGTTAGGTAAGATAGGTGAGCTAAGCTAGGTAACCTAAGCAAGGTCAGCTAAGCTAGGTCAGCTAAACTAGGTCAGCTAAGCTAGCCAGCTAGGTCAGCTAAGCTAGCCAGCTAACGGTAACTGGAAGTGATTCTCACCGTGTCGCTAAATGTGGATGTGTTTTCTCTCCAGCCACCCAAGACTGGGAAAAAGGGGAAGGGGAAGTCGTCGGTGGACAAGCGTTCAACAGATGAGAGGTTCAAGGACCAGGTCAGAGCTTTAGGGCAATGCTAACACAGCTGACATTAGCCTCGAAACTATGAAGCTGAGTTCAACTAGCTAACTAGCTAACTAACTAACGCACGCTAGTCGTGGGGTCCATTTAGTTAATAACAGGGTTCAAACCGGTCCAGCAGTTGATAAACCAATGAAAAGACCGTTTTCTGACGTCACCAAATGCTCACTTTGTGGTCACTCAGGTCCAGAGAGGGAGCTGTACTCAGTGATGAGCAAGTATTTAGATCCTTCAGTAAAAGTACTAATACTGTGAAAATACTCGTAAAGTTGTGAAAAGTAAAAGTGCTCATTGTGCAGTAAACTGTTCCCTGTCATAAATGTCATGTGCCATACCAAAAATATCGCTCATAAGGGAACGATGTTGGCACGAGTACACGAGCAGAGTACACGAGCAGAGTACACGAGCAGAGTACACGAGCAGAGAAACAGTGACAAGTGCCAGGTTACCAGGGCTGCCCTGTGCACCTGCATGAACATGATCTGGCTGCAGACCGCTCCACTCATGGCCGAGCAGGAAGTAACCGGCTGATGCAGCAGATGACTTGGCTTCCTGCCACCAAAAGATACACACCAAATCTCTTCTTCAGGAAAAATGACAGAAAAGCATCAAAGAAAAAAGACTCTGTTAGGCAGAATATCAGCAAATAAAGATCTGGAGCGATCCAAAACAAAAGAAACAGGACGTCTTTCCTTCTGATTGGACTCAAATGGCTGTAAACAAGTCGCCCACTCTCACTGCGTACGCTTCCCCGTCACTCGGCTGCCCTCCAGCTCACATGACGACTCCACACAATGACACAAATGTTCCTGCGACCTTCCAGCTGGTGGAGAACATCGTCCGCCTCCGAGAGGAGCTGAACAGAGAGCGGGAGGAGAGGAGCTACTTCACGCTGGAGAGGGACAAGATCCAGGGCCGCTGGGAAATCTCCAGGAGGAGGCTGGAGGAGGAGAAGGCCGAGCTGAGGAGCAGGCAGAGGAGGAGGGAGGAGGAGAAGCAGCGCCACCAGGAGGAGATTAGTGTGAGCTGCACTCACTCTCTCACACACACACTAACACACACACACACTCTAACACACTCACACTAACACACTTACTTACACACACACACACACACACACACACACACACACACACACACACACACTTACACACACACTAACATACTCACACACTAACACACTTACTTACACACACACTAACATACTCACACACTAACACACACACACTTACACACACACACGCACACTTACACACACACACACGCACACACTGCTACAAATTCCTGTAAGGCTTTATTGGCATTTTACTGGAAAACATTTTCATAAACTAGTCTTTAAATTGAAGGAAGAAAACCGAAGGACAATAAAAATAAAAACAAAATGAGTTATACAAATGACTAAATACATTTACTTTGTTTCATACGTCCTATATACAGCTTACCAGTACTGTGCAATCTATGCCCATCCCTTTATCTGCTATAATCTGCAAACTTCACCTTCTTTTATATTCATCCATTCGGTTCACAAAAATATTCTCTGGATTCTTCTTTACTTTCCTTTCCTGAGACGTTATGTCCTGCTGGCCATATTAAAGCCAGGCAGTGAGGTCTTTACTCGTGAGCACACCATCATGATACATGTCACACTGAGTCCTGCTGACGCCACGTCCTGTGGAGGGGAGCATGAGTTTGACCTCAGCTTGCTGGCCGGCGTCCAGGTGTACAAGCAGAAGCTGAAGCACGTCCTGTGGGAGCAGCACGCCTCCGTCTCCGCGCTGAAGGCGGGGGGCGTGGCCTCCACCGCGCTGCTGAAGGCGGGGGGCGTGGCCTCCACCGCGCTGCTGAAGGACCAGCACACGCAGTCAGAGCTCGGGCTCCGGACAGAACTGCACGGCCTGCAGGCGGACCGCAGGGAGAAGAAGCTCCACAACGACAACGCCATCAAGGAGCTGAAGCTGGTGAGGCTGGCTTCGTTTTTACAGCTTCCTTTTTTTACATTTGTCTCCAGTTTTATTTCCACAATTTAGCAGCTTCACCACAGACGTGCTGAGCCTTTTGATTGTCAACAGAAGCACCAGGAGGAGTTAGTGGAGCTGGAAACCAGCTGCAGTCAAAGGATCAGAGGTGAGTCCAGTCTCCTCGAGTTTCATTCAGAAACGCCTGTCATAAACCGAGACCACCTTTTCCCTTCCGTTGCTTTTCAAACAGAAATGGAGGTGAAATATCACCAGAGAATGCAGACCATGACCGGGCTGGAGACCGTAAAGCAGCAGGCCGAGGTCAAGGGCATCGAGGACCGGATGAAAGGCCGCGTTGTGACTCTCATAGAGAACATCAACAGGGCGGTCAAGAGTGCTGAGACACAGTGTCCTTGTCATAAGAAAGTGCTGTTGGACCAGAGAGATCTGAAGGTACGGGACACCACAGATACCACATAGACCACAGACACCACATAGACCACAGACACCACATAGACCACAGATACCACATAGACCACAGACACCACATAGACCACAGACACCACATAGACCACAGACACCACATAGACCACAGATACCACATAGACCACAGACACCACATAGACCACAGACACCACATAGACCACAGACACCACATAGACCACAGAAACCACATAGACCACAGACACCACATAGACCACAGACACCACATAGACCACAGACACCACATAGACCACAGACACCACATAGACCACAGACACCACATAGACCACAGACACCACATAGACCACAGACACCACATAGACCACAGACACCACATAGACCACAGACACCACATAGACCACAGACACCACATAGACCACAGACACCACATAGACCACAGACACCACATAGACCACAGACACCACATAGACCACAGACACCACATAGACCACAGACACCACATAGACCACAGACACCACATAGACCACAACAACCACATAACCACAGACACCACATAGACCACAGACACCACATAGACCACAGAAACCACATAGACCACAGACACCACATAGACCACAGACACCACATAGACCACAGACACCACATAGACCACAGACACCACATAGACCACAGAAACCACATAGACCACAGACACCACATAGACCACAGACACCACATAGACCACAGAAACCACATAGACCACAGACACCACATAGACCACAGAAACCACATAGACCACAGACACCACATAGACCACAGACACCACATAGACCACAGACACCACATAGACCACAGACACCACATAGACCACAGACACCACATAGACCACAGAAACCACATAGACCACAGACACCACATAGACCACAGACACCACATAGACCACAGACACCACATAGACCACAGACACCACATAGACCACAGACACCACATAGACCACAGACACCACATAGACCACAGACACCACATAGACCACAGACACCACATAGACCACAGAAACCACATAGACCACAGACACCACATAGACCACAGAAACCACATAGACCACATAGACCACAGACACCACATAGACCACAGAAACCACATAGACCACAGAAACCACATAAACCACATATACCACAGAAACCACATAGACCACAGACACCACAGGAACCACATAGACCACAGACACCACATAGACACCACAGAAACCACATAGACACCACAGAAACCACAGAAACCACAGAAACCACATAGACCACAGACACCACATAGACCACAGGAACCACATAGACCACAGACACCACATAGACCACAGGAACCACATAGACCACAGACACCACATAGACACCACAGACACCACATAGACACCACAGAAACCACATAGACACCACAGAAACCACAGAGACCACAGACACCACAGAAACCAGACTACCACAGAAACCATAGACACCACAGAGACCACAGACACCACAGACACCACAGAGACCACAGACACCACAGAAACCACAGACACCACAGACTCAGCACAGACACCACAGAAACCAGACTACCACAGAAACCATAGACACCACAGACACCACAGAGACCACAGAAACCACAGAGACCACAGAAACCACAGACACCACAGAGACCACAGAAACCACAGACACCACAGACACCACAGAAACCAGAAACCACAGACAGACGGGCAGAGCACATGAACCCCGAGAAGCTGTCCAACAGGACCCAAAAGCCATACATGTGACACGGTTGATGTAGAGTCAACCGTGATGTACTCTAGGTTGTACTAGTCAGACAATGTTGAATGTTCACAGAAGATAAGTGTGTGTATGTATATATATATATATATATATATATATATATATATATCTCCACAGTCGACCACACAAACCCAAACCTGACTGTTCCTCACTCATTCATGTGACATAGAAATAATCTGTTCAATCCACTGGGCAATACTCACAACCATTCAGTCGGACTATATCATATTTTAGTTTTTGTTGTTTGTCTTCACGTGTTTTACTTATTTATTGTACCTTTACTGTGTGATTAGGTATTTATGATTCTTGTTTTCTTCTCTGCTGCTGTAGTCCTGCTCATGTCCTTGCTGTGGGACTAATAAAGGATTAGCTTATTTTTTATTTATATATATATATTTCAATTTGCCCTCACAGTAAAGGTTCCCTGAGCTAAAACAAAATTAGAATTCACTTATATAATTATTTTGTCTTGTTTCATAAAGATGTTTTAGCATTTTTGCATCTTCTGTCCCAGACTAGAATTACATTTTTTGGTATTTATTTGATAATTCATGAGACATTTCTTACAGTAAGATAAAGTGAAATTATGTAAAAAGAAAACGTACGTTTTACCAGCCAATCAGGGCTTCAAGACATACATTTTTACTGTCAACAATCACAGTTTATAAATAGTTATTTTGTTCCTGGCTCTGCAATAAAATTCACAAATATTCTGTATTTGATTCTGTTCACAAAGATGTTTTTCCATTTTTTTGTCGCTTGTAAACATCAAGTAGAATTGTATCACATTTATTAGAGAATGTTTTAGTTGTACTCATCAAGTCCCATGAAGTGACTGTACATGTGGTGCAGACGTTGAGAACCCGGTGGTTTTGAGGTTCCCCGTGTGTTGTTCTGTGTCGTGTGCTAGGAGGAAGTTGCACAGGCGACCAAGCAGAAGGCGCGAGTGGACAAGCGGCTTTGGGCGGCCGAGCAGGAGAACCGGCGTCTGAGGGCGTCGCTGCCGGAATGCCAACAGAAGCTTCCGGAGTTACAGAAACAGCTGCAGGACAACCAGCAGGCCAAGGCCAAGGCAACGGTGCGTTCAGGTGCCCTCGCTCCAAACAGCATCGTGTTGGACCTCGCTACCTTAACTGGGATCATTTCAAGTTGATGACATCGTCTGGGATGTTTCTTTATTTTTCTGAGATGTTTATTTGTGCTTTAGTCTTCAGCTTAAAGGAACAAACAACATCTAAGTTTATTTGAATATGTTCATCCATCTCTCACGTTAGTGTCAACATCTTTTGAACTTACAGCTTACTAACCTTACTTTGAGACTCCTGTAAGGCGCCTGACGTTTATATCAGGTGTACCAAGAAATAGCTTTTCAATACTAATAACAATTAACCCTAAATATTGATATTAAGTTTTTTAAATCTAAACTTTCTGTTACATCTACAATAGCTGTGTCTGCTCTCAGCTGCCTGCTGTTGTCTCTGACTGCTCTACAGTTGAGGGATCATTTATTCAACAGATGAGTAGAATGTTATAACTGACTGGAAAGACTACGAACATAATACCCCTAAAATCATAATCATGTTGTGTCTGACAGGCGGCGACTAGAGCCCGAGTGAAGGTCCTGGATCAGGAGCTAAGGGACCTGTCGGTGGGCCACGTGCTGCTGGAGCAGGCCTTCGAGAAGGTAATCTCCGACAGCTCCTGGTTCACCTTCATTCAGCTGGACGGGGCTCACGTTATCGCCTTCTTCAGGTCCAGCAGGAGTGTGAGGAGCTGACCCAGAACCAGACGGAGGCCATCCTGGACATCGAGCAGAAGAGCGGCCTGAAGCACTTGTTGCTGGAGAGGAAAGTGGCAGCGGTGACCCAGACCAAGGAGACCAAGGAGGCGCGGCTCTGCGCCGCGCTCTCGGCCTCCAGCATGGACCCCGCCGCGGGCGGCAGCGCCGCGGGCGGGGTCAGACTCCAGGTGGGTTGGGCTTTCACACACCCGAACACCCTGAGAGCACATCTGTCCAACAGAAGGCGGTCTTGTTATTTACAATCTGTTTTTATACAGACGACACCCTCCTGTATCCAAGTCGTCTAGATTACGGCTTCCCTCGAACGTTACTCAGGAGACTTTGCAGAACGTCAGAATGACTGAATGTGTTTTAATCCTCAAGAACCCAGAGAACTTCTTCTTTCATCTTTTTCATTCTGCGTTCTGCGTTCCCTGTGAAACGTTACAAACGTTACCCGCTGGCTAAATAGTTCGCCTCGATGGCTTCCGGAAGCCGTCAGTGGCGTCCATGTTGCTGTTGCCTAGCAGCGGGGTTCCCGCGACTGGAGGGCAGGGTGATATGATGCACTTGAGTGAATGAGTACGTACTTCCACTTGTTTAGAGAACACGCTGTTCTCTGTTAGTGATGACATCACCAGGCCTGACCCTCTGATGACCCGACTGCCTCACGCTACTTCACGCTGCATCTTGAATTACAAACTGACTTTCAAACTTTAAA